>SKCR01034566.1:0-82979 GCA_019454045.1 Zanthoxylum bungeanum
GCCTTAAATCATTTTCCCGGTTCACACCGGGTGGCGACTCCATGTTATTTCTCCGGTTTAGTCCCTCCACAGGCTATTCCGTAATCCCAACTAGGCCGCGAGCCTAGAACAGCGTCGCCAATTTCTGTGTCCTACAAGAATACTAAGAAGATTGTATCTTGTTTGTTTATTTATAGCTTTCTACATTTAATTTTATTTACTTTACACAATAGTACTTTCTTTATTTTACTTTTCAGTTTTTATTTTTACTATTCAGTATGAGGAGGTAACTCCCATCTGCTGGGGTTAAAGGTTAAGCTTTTATTACTAATATTTAGATTAATCTACCTTAATTATAATATATAAACTATTTAAAACCTGACTTAATGGGATACCACATTTATGGTCGGTTGGAATTAATTAAATTAATTTTAACCTGACTAAATTGGATACCGCCTTTATGGTCGGTTGGAATTAATTATAAATTTGACTTAATCAGGATACCGCCTATATGGTCGGTTGGTAATTATCACGCAAAGTTAATATATTATAATAAGGGAGATATCTAAAATAGAAGTTATAAAAGTGGATCCTCTAACCCCCCATATTTTCTTTATTATTTTATTTACCTTTTTACTTTCAAGCTTTTACTTTATGTCATTTACTTTGTTTAAGCTTTTACTAGTCGTAGATATGTGTTGTAACTAAACCTGTTATCTGGGATTGTGATGAATTCCAATATCACCAGTTTATAAGGGGTTATTTTACGATTTGGGTAATATAAAGGTTTATTTATTGAGCCTTAAGCTTAATGCTTCTTGTTAACTGGCCATTAATAAGATTGATTTGGTAAACTTAAAATGAACTTGAAAAATGGATTTTAGGTTTCAACTTTAGACTCAATAGCCCACGATCTCCCTTAAATATAGATAAACCTTAATAGATTTCCTTATAGGATAGGAATATACATGTCGGGTGGGGGTAGCCATAATTGGAACTTAATCTTAAAGAACTTAGGTAACTTGGTTGACATATGAATATGATTAATTGGGTTATTCTAGGTATTTGCATCTGACCATCAGAAGAGACTTTTGCATAAATTCATGTTCCACGTTAATAAACCAATATATTGCATAAACGTGAGATAACCACTTCATCTTTAAAAGATATTGGAAGAATTCAAAACCCTAGATAGTTTTATAATATTGATTTTACCTTTAATTCACTTTCACGCTATTTTATTTACTTGTTTTAGTTTAAAGTCACCATCCAATCAAATAACCAGTCTATTAGATACTCGTAAACATTTGGCTTCATAAATTAATAGCTTATGTATTAAGTCCTCGTGGGATCGATACATTTTATACTACTTGAATGATACATGTGCTTGCGTTATACGTGTTTGATCATGCCGGTCAAGTTTTTGACACCGTTGCCGGTGACTTATTTATCTTTTACTATTAATTTTGGAGTTAGATACCTTTACCTGTGTCTAATTTCTTTTTATTTATTATTTCAGTTTTCTTGTGTTTCAGGTTCTCAGACACTACATGAGAAGAACCAGAAGCTTTGAAATCCGTCCGCTTGACCCAGAAATTAAAAGAACCATCAGACAATTGAGAAAGGAAAGGCGAGAAGGGTAAGAAGCACTGATCAACATGGAACCTGAACTTTTGGAAGTTGCACCACCAATTCTCATTCGTGACAGAACTATTCTGATGGTTGACGGCTTCATTTCATGTATTGTATTTCCTCCCTTACCAGCAAATGTGTGTGACGTCAAAATATGCATCCAGATGATAGAGTAGTCAGTTCAGTTTGGGGGAAATGCAACTGAATATCCTAATGCCCACATCAGAAACTTCCTGGAAGTTTGTGGCACTTTCAATTACAACTGAGCGATTGAAGAAGCAATGAGACTGCATGTTTTTCCATATTTCTTGAAAGATAGAGCTAAGGCTTGGCTACATTCACTACCAGCAGGTTCCATCACAACTTGGAACACTGTAGCCACCAAATTCCTTGCAAAATACTTTCCACCAACCAGAACTGCATAGCTAAGGAATGACATTACATCATTTGTACAACGTGACTCAGAATCCCTCTGCAAAGCTTGGGAAAGATACAAGGATTTGATCCGAGAAATGTCCTCACCATGAGATTGCAAAGTGGCTACAAGTCCAAACCTTCTACAATGGACTTTCTGGACTGATGAGAACCAAAATTGATGTTGCGGCTAGATGAGCTTTAATGGCAAAAGGAGAAGATCAGGCTTGGGACTTGATTGAAGAAATGGCCAACAATAATTCTTTGTGGCCAACAGAAAGAAGCATGATTCAACGAATCACAGGAATTTATGAAGTTGGAGCTAACACAACATTGAATGCCAAGCTGGATCAGATATGCAAATTCATGGAAACTCTCAGCATGCAAGGTAATGCTGGATCTACAAGTTCACCATATGGAGGAGCACCAGAAACAAACCAACATGATGAGATGGTGAATTATGTCAATAATTTCAACAGACATGAGAACAATCCATGTTCCAACACCTATAACCCAGGGTGGAGAAATCATCTCAATTTCGCATGGAACAACAATTCAGAACAAAAGAACAATCCACCACCCGGATTCCAACAGCAAAACAAAGGCCATGAATATGAAAAAGAACCAGATATAAAAGAATGGATTGTAGAGATGTTCAAAAAGCAACAAGCAACATACGATGTTATGTTTCAAAGCCAATCAGCTTCTATAAAGGCACTGGAAAATCAAATAGGATAACTGGCCAATGCTTATAGTTACAGACCGCAGGGTACCCTTCCTAGCAACACAGAACCAAATCCAAGAAACCGAGGGAAAGAGTAATGTCAAGCCATTACTTTAAAAATCGGTACTGAAATCAACAAAGATGTTGGAGTCAAGGTATCCACTGAGGAAGTTCCAAAAGAAAGCAGTGAAATAGAGCCACAGATGTAGGAAAAAGAAGCAAAGGAAAATAATCGAGAAAGATTCATTCCACCTCCACCTTTTCCACAGCGTCTCCAGAAAAATAAACTCGACAATCAGTTTGCTCGATTCTTGGAGGTCTTTAAAAAGCTGCATATCAAAATTCCATTTGCAGAAGCATTGGAACAAATGCCCAACTATGTCAAATTCATGAAAGAAATTTTGTCATGAAAGCGGAGATTGGGAGATTACGAGATAATAGCATTGACAGAAGAATACAGCGTCATCATTCAGATGAAACTTCCCCCAAAGTTGAAAGATCATGGCAGTTTCATTGTCCCATGCACCATTGAAGAACATTATATCGGTAAAGCTTTGTGTGATTTAGGTGCTAGTGTTAATTTGATGCCTTTTTCGATTTACAGGAAACTGTAAATTGGAGAAGCAATGCCCACCTCAGTCTCTCTGCAACTTGCTGATAGAACGCTTGTATTTCCGAGAGGTGTAGTTGAAGATGTACTGGTCAAAGTCGATAAGCTCATTCTCCCAACATATTTCATTATCCTTGACATGGAAGAAGATAAAGATGTAGATGTTAGGGTTGGTGCTCTGAGCGCCAATTTTATTATGTATTTCCTTGTAAATACTAATGTAACGTTTTATCATTAATAAAATGGACAGTTTCATTTATATAACTTCTTCTTTAATATGGTAAAGACGTAACCGACCTTAGAATGATTAGTTATGATATTGAGTTGTATCATGACGTTGTCATTCTTAGAGAGTTCCCGGTCAAGGTTTACACTACTTGGTTAGTAAAGTAAACCCGTTAAGACCGGTACATGTCGTATATTGGAATCTAGGATTCCGATGGTTTCTTAATGAACCATGAGTCTTGGAGACTCGTATAAATGTGTAGGTGTTTATAGTGGATAAACACTGAACGACTCATCGAAGATTCTTAATGGATGGTACACCAACGTCAATAAGAATCTTCTCGGGTTGAGTGAGCATAATGATTATTTGACTTGAGATACCACTGTGGATATCTGAGTTATCCTCCACACTTAGATGGCAGTCACGTCACCAATCTATTAAGATCAGACCTCCGCCTGTTCGTTGGGTGTGGACTGATGCTAAGGATATCTTGTGTGTATCAAAATAGCATATGTCAGCTCTGTGTACAGAGCATAGGTATTCAATATGGAATTTTTAATCTGTTAAATTCATGGGCCTGTGGTACACTGTAGAAATCAGTTCTGAGTGTTATTTGAGAGATTGCTAATAAAAACGTCAACGTGATTATATCTATAGAGATTTGACGTTTGTATCTGTATCTCTGGATTAATCCGGATACCTGTGATGGAAGGATTATACGTATGTAGTGACCTCGACCTGTATGATTCAGGGAGTTTATCCGTGTTCGTCATAATTTATGGGTGTGTGAATTATAGACACGAAATTTGATTTCGTGACGGATATGCCTGAATCTAGAGAGTCTCACTAATGAAATTTACTCGTAGAGCACTAGGGCAACTGTTATGAATATTATTGATAATTTATAACTCGTTTAATGGTTAAACGAAAAATACATGCAATCGGGACTTATCGGTCATTTCCAATATTAATGTGTATTTTATTTAATACTTGATTTTATTAAATACACATTAATAATATATAAAATTATGATATTTGACTTATATCATTAATATATGTGTTTGGGATATTTATTATAAATAAAATACATATATTTAAGATATTTAAATTTATTATTTAATTATTTAATTGTTAAATAATTAAATTAATTTATAAAATAAATATCTTTAAGTAATGATGTTAACTTTATGAAGTTGGAAATGGCATGATTTGGTTGGAACACATTTTTGACAATTTATTAAAGTTAAATTGTTGCTTTAATTAAACCAAAATTGTGTACCAATTGAATTAATACAAAAATAAATAATTGTTGTTTATTTTTATTAGCAAAAATTCGGCCGTCATGATTTTGTATATCAAAATTGTTTTGGTTTCTTTTTTCACTCACGCAACATCAACAAAAATTAACAAAAAGTGAGTTGAGAGCATTTTGATCAAAAGGAAAGGAAAAATCAAAGCAAAAATTGGTTTTTGTAATTTATTTTCTTTCTTCTTCGTCATGAAAAATGTTTCAATAATTCTTAACTTCAATTGTGTTGTTAAGATCATACCTCTACTCTTTTAGTTTGTAATTAAATTTTTTGGATGCTTGTTGGATGTGTTTATGCATGTAGAATTAATTTATTTGCTTATTAATGTAATTAAGCTTAATAAATTAATTAGAAAATTAAAGTGCCATTCTAGAGTTAATTAGCCATCCATAATTAGCCTAAAATTGTTCTTGATTAATTTCATGATGGTGAGAATTAATTGGTGTGGTAATTTGAAGATTAAAGTATTGAATTTTATTAATTTAGTGTAAATTGCCCAATTTGAGTGATTTGTGAAATTATGGTTCTTAACCCACTCAAATTTTGGGGCTTTTCATATCTATGCTTTAATTTGATGTATATTTGATGCATGTAAAAATTGGGATTAATTGGATTTGATCTTGATGTGTTTTGAACAAAATTGGCCAAATTGCAATTAAATAAAATTTTGGGCTGTTTTATAAATTCTGAAAAATTCTGGGCAGTGGCACAATTCTGGAAAATATTCTGGTTTTGTTGCAAAATTGTAAAAAATTATTTTGGGATTAATTTGGAATTAATTAAATATGTAATCGACATATTTAAAACTAAAATAATTAATTTGTAAAAGTTTAGGGTAATTTTGTAATTAAAAGAAATATGATTTCTTGGGTTATAATTTCATAATTTAAGTATTGGTTAATTAAATAAATAAATTTATTTAATTGTTCCAAGAAAAAAATTTTGAAATCGGAGAAATCATTTTTCTGCGTTCCGCTGCGCTAACCATGTAATTCTTAATAAAACCCTAACAAAAATGGTATCAGAGCGAGTCTGATTCTGGAATCCCGATATATGATTATGCCTTGAAAATTCAATATTGACTTTAATCTTGACTTTAATGCATGCTTGTATTTATTTAATTTGATTAAATAAATTAAAACATCTTTAGCGGAAAATCCCTATTTAAAATAAGGTTTATAATTTAATATGTATTTGATGCATATTAATCGGTCCGTCTTGTCAATACCGCTTATCGGTAAATTTTCTACGACTATATCCGAGAACGTGCCAAAGCTGTGAGGATATGGCCGGTAGAAATTTATCTGTACCAGATATATTTGATATTAGGTGAATTCAAGCGAAAGCGCAATCCTGAACGTGCCAAAGTTGTCAGGGTTACGTAAGTATCTTGAATTCATCATTGACAAGTTTGACCTTGGTACGCCTCCTTGTGAACGTGCCAAAGCTGTCACAACGAGAAACGACCAGGACCGAAAACCCAGGAGTCACTATTGAGTGATCGGCAATGTGTTGTCTACCTAAATGAATATACGTAGGCGAGAACGTGCCAAAGCTGTGAGCTGAAATATATTCATGGGGTCCACCTTTCACTATTATGTTATGATTTGATTATCGCATGTTTTGTATTCTGTTTGGGGATTACAATATTGCATGAAATAGTGGGAGGGGATTTTTAGATTAAAAATCCATGATCTAGTTAATACTTTATGATATATTATGAAACTGTTATAATCTTTTATCTGCTTATATGCTTACCGTTGATACGTTGTCTATTTGATAGATTTACGATGGCGGCACCTCCACCCAATCCTTTTGCACGTATGTTTGATACGAACAAACTGAAAGGCGCAGAAAACTTTGCTGATTGTTATATGGACTTAAGGATCGTCCTCAATTCCGAGAAACCGGGGTATATTTTGGAAGGTCCATTACCGCTTGCTATATCACCCGATGCATTACCTGAAGAACGTGAGACTTTCCAGCGATGGAAGGATGATGATTTAAGGGTTAAATCATTCATCTTGAGTTCTCTTTCTTCTGAGCTTAAGAAGACTTATTGGGAGATGCACGATGCATAGAATATGATGACACAACTTTGTGAATTGTTCATGAACCAGGAACAGGTCATTTTTCATAAAGTTTCGATGGAATTGTTCCATTCTAAACTTGATGAGGGGCAGGCTGTGAGCCCGCATGTGCTTCACTTGATCGATTTGATCGAGCAGTTGAGTCGAAATGATTTCCCTCTCAATGAGACTTTTGGTCGTAGTGTCATTCTCGGTTCACTCCCGGCTTCATATCGCCAATTCGTCATATACTTCAACATGAATGGGATTCACTGTTCTTACCGTGAGTTGCATATGATGCTTCTCACAGCATATGAAGATTTAAGGAAGGGAGTTCCGACTCGCCTTCCGAAACCCACTTCACTTTCCGCTTCTTCCCAATCCAATTCGAATGGGAATAAGTCTAAAGGAAAAAGAAGAAGGGTTTCAATATTCCTCCGCAGGGTAAGACGGTGAAGCCCAAGAGAGCTTCTGAAGACAAGTGCCACCACTGCCAGAAAGTCGGGCACTGGAAACGTAACTTCCCGGACTATCTTGCGCAACTCAGGAAGGAAAGAGCATCGACATCAGGTACTTTTATTTTTCCTATTATTGATATCTCTTTGGCTTGTGAAGCTATGACATCTGATTGGATTTTGGATTCTGCTTGTCCTATTCACATTTGCAATACGTTGCAGGTGCTGACGGGAAGTAGACGGATGAAATCTGGGGAGATGCAGTTGCGATTCGGGAGTGACGACTCTCTGGATGCAGTTGCAGTGGGCATATGTGAGATTCCATTACCCAGTGGGAGACTTTTGTTACATGACTGCTATTTTGTGCCAGGATGTGTGGCAAATATTATGTCCATTTTTGTATTAGATACTGAAGGTTATAATGTAAATATTAAGAATCGTTCTTTATATTTATATGATAGTAGTAATATTCAGATCCTTTGTTGTCCAAACGAGTATGGTCATTACATATTGCGCACCTCACAAGATATCTTTAACACTGGAATAAATAAACGTAAACAATCTAACATAAATAATATTGAACTCTGGCACATGAGGTTAGGTCATATAGGCGTGAAACGCTTAACCCAATTGGTTAAGAATGGTTTGATACATGATCTCACCATTGAACCTTATCCAACTTGCGAATCTTGTATTCGGGGTAAAATGACCAAAGCCCTATTTTCAGGTGTTGGACACCGAGCCTCTGACTTGTTGGAACTCGTACATTCTGATGTATGTGGTCCCTTAAGTCAAACTGCTAACAGTGGCTTTTCTTACTTCGTTTCTTTTACCGATGATCTGTCACGGTACGGTTATGTCTATTTGATGAGACATAAATCATAAACCTTTGAAAAGTTCAAAGAATTCCGAAATGAAGTTGAGAAAAAAATTGGTCAATATATTAAATGCCTTCGATCTGATCGAGGCGGTGAATATATGAGTGGAGAGTTCACTGATTATTTAAAGGAGAATGGGATTCTCGCTCAATATACTCCTCCTGGTATTCCACAACATAATGGAGTGTCGGAGAGGAGAAATCAGATTTTATTAGATATGGTCTGATCGATGTTGAGTTATACAGATTTACCCTATTACTTACGAGGTTATACTTTTTTAACTGCCGCACATCTTTTGAACAAGATTCCTTCCAAGGCTGTTCCTACGACTCCGTATGAGATATGGACCGGTAGGAAATCAAATCTTAGTTATATTAAGATTTGGGGGTGTCCTGCTTATGTCAGGATGGCTCAGCAAGATAAGTTTTTGCCTCGAGGGCAGAAGTTTAGGTTTGTTGGATATCCTTCAAATACGAATGTATATTTATTCTATGATACTGAGCATCGAAATGTGTTCGTAGCTCGCTTCACAAAATTTCTAGAAATAGAATTTTTGTCTGAAGGTGGTGATCATAGACAGGTTGAACTTGATGAAGTACAACCTGGAACCAACGAACTAATGGAGGAACCTGTAGTTCAAGAAGATGGAGAACCTTCAACACACACACTCTGTAGGTCACAAAGGGTATATAGACCTCCTGAACGCTTGTATTTGATACAAGAAAAAAGTCTCGATGTTCTCTTAGTAGAAGAGACTGACCCTTTTACCTATAGAGAATCGATGTTGGACATCGACTCAGTGAAGTGGCAAGACGCCATTAAATCCGAGATGGACTCTATGCATGAGAATCAAGTTTGGAACTTGGTTCCGCTTCTAGAAGGAATTGTTCCTATCGGTTGTAAATGGATTTACAAGAGGAAGCGAGGGCCCGATGGAAAGGTTGAAACCTTTAAGGCCCGACTGGTAGCTAAAGGTTACTCGCAGCGACCTGGCGTCGACTACGATGAAAATTTTTCTCCAGTTGCCATGCTAAAGTCCATCAAGATTTTATTGTCAATTGTCGCATATCATGATTATGAGATTTGGAAAATGGATGTCAAAACGGCTTTTCTAAATGGATTTCTTGATGAAGAAATCTATATGGAACAACCGGAAGGTTTTGCATCCAGCGAGAACTCATGCATGGTATGCAAGCTGAAGAAGTTCATTTATGGACTTAAACAGGCTTCACGAAGTTGGAATCTTCGATTCGATGAGATAATCAAATTGTCTGGTTTTCTCAAGAATTCGAAAGAATCCTGTGTGTATCAGAAGGCCAGTGGGAGTATGGTGGTATTTTTTATTCTCTATGTTGACGACATCCTTATCATTGGGAATGATATCGGATGATGCAAGGCGTCAAAGCTTACCTCTGTAAGAATTTCTCCATGAAGGACTTGGGTGAAGCTTCTTATGTCTTGGGCATAAAACTCTATAGAGATAGAGAAAGGAAGCTTATTGGGTTATCTCAATCAACGTACATAGATAAGATCTTAAAACAATATAATTTTGTTAACTATAAGGCAGCAAACATACCATTCATACATGGCTTACATCTTTCGAAGAAGATGTGTCCGCAAACAGAAGATGAGAAGATTAGAATGTCTAATCAACCTTATGCTTCGTGTTTGGGCAGCATCATGTATGCCATGTTATGTACTAGGCCTGATATCAGCTTCGCAGTTAGTGTGACGAGCAGATATCAGTCCAATCCAGGAAATGACCATTGGATGGCCATTAAACATATCCTAAAGTATCTTAAAGGTACTAAGGATAAGTTTATAATTTATGGAGGAAACGAACTGCAAGTTAATGGGTATACGGATTCTGATTTCCAAACGGATCCTGATGATAAAAAGTCTACATCAGGATTCGTGTTTACCCTTAACGGTGGTGCAGTTTGTTGGAAGAGTTCCAAACAGGGGTCGAAAGCTGATTCCACCACATAGGCGGAATATATTGCAGCTTCTGAAGCTGCAAAGGAAGCTGTATGGGTTAGGAACTTTATCACAGAATTGGGAGTAGTCCCAAGTATCGAGAATTCGATTCTGTTATACTGTGATAATACTAGAGCCATTGCGCAAGAAAAAGAACCAAGGGCGCATCAGAAGTTGAAGCATGTGGAATGAAAGTACCACATCATTCGAGAGATTGTGTCGCGATGGGACATTGTAGCGTGCAAGGTACCGAGTGAAGAAAATGTAGCAGACCCACTTACGAAGGCCATACCTCCGAAGTTATTTGATAAACATGTGGAGTCGATGGGTATTAGATACAATCGATATTGGCACTAGAGCAATTGGGAGATTTTGTTAGGGTTGGTGCTCTGAGCACTAATTTTATTATGTATTTCCTTGTAAATACTAATGTAACGTTTTATTATGAATAAAATGGACAGTTTCTTTTATATAACTTCTTCTTTAATATGGTAAAGACGTAACCGAACTTAGAATGATTAGTTATGATACTGTTACAAAAGCGTCGCAACTGACATTGAGTTGTATCATGACTTTGTCATTCTTAGACAGTTCACAGTCAAGGTTTACACTACTTGGTCAGTAAAGTAAACTCGTTGAGATCGGTACATGTCATATATTGGAATCTAGGATTCCGATAGTTTCTTAATGAACCATGAGTCTTGGAGACTCGTATAGACGTGTAGGTGTTTATAGTGGATAAACACTGAACGAATCACCGAAGATTCTTAATGGATGGTACACCAACGTCAATAAGAATCTTCTCGGGTTGAGTGAGCATAGTGATTCTTTGACTTGAGATACCACTGTGGATATCTGAGTTATCCTCCATACTTAGATGGCAGTCACGTCATCGATCTATTAAGATCAGACCTCCGCCTGTTCGTTGGGTGTGGACTGATGCTCAAATATCCTTTGCGTATCAAGACAGGATCTGTCAGCCATGTGTTCAGAGCATAGGTATTCAATATGGAATTAGAAATCTGTTAAATCCATGGGCCCGTGGTACACTGTAGAAATTAGTTTTGAGTGTTATTTGAGGGATTGCTAATAAAAACGTCGACGTGATTATATCTATAGAGATTTGACGTTTGTATCTGTATCTCTGGATTAATCCGGATACCTGTGACGAAGGGATTATACGTATGCAGTGACCTCGACCTGTATGATTCAGGGAGTTTATCCGTGTTCGTCATAATTTATGGGTGGGTGAATTATGGACACGAAATTTGATTTCGTGACGGATATGCCTGAATCTAGAGAGTCTCACTAATGAAATTTACTTGTAGAGCACTAGGGCAACTGTTATGAATAATATTGATAATTTATAACTCGTTTAATGGTTAAACGAAAAATACATGCAATCGGGACTTATCGGTCATTTCCAATATTAATGTGTATTTTATTTAATACTTGATTTTATTAAATACACATTAATAATATATAAAATTATGATATTTGACTTATATCATTAATATATGTGTTTGGGATATTTATTATAAATAAAATACATATATTTAAGATATTTAAATTTATTATTTAATTATTTAATTGTTAAATAATTAAATTAATTTATAAAATAAATATCTTTAAGTAATGATGTTAACTTTATGAAGTTGGAAATGGCATGATTTGGTTGGAACACATTTTTGACACTTTATTAAAGTTAAATTGTTGCTTTAATTAAACCAAAATTGTGTACCAATTGAATTAATACAAAAATAAATAATTGTTGTTTATTTTTATTAGCAAAAATTCGGCCATCATGATTTTGTATATCAAAATTATTTTGGTTTCTTTTTTCACTCACGCAACATCAACAAAAATTAACAAAAAGTGAGTTGAGAGCATTTTGATCAAAAGGAAAGGAAAAATCAAAGTAAAAATTTATTTTTGTAATTTAATTTCTTTCTTCTTCTTCCTGAAAAATGTTTCAATAATTCTTAGCTTCAATTGTGTTATTAAGATCATGCCTCTACTTTTTTAGTTTGTAATTAAATTTTTTGGATGCTTGTTGGATGTGTTTATGCATGTAGAATTAATTTATTTGCTTATTAATGTAATTAAGCTTAATAAATTAATTAGAAAATTAATGTTTCCATTCTAGAGTTAATTAGCCATCCATAATTAGCCTAGAATTGTTCTTGATTAATTTCATGATGGTGAGAATTAATTGGTGTGGTAATTTGAAGATTAAAGTATTGAATTTTATAAATTTAGTGTAAATTGCCCAATTTGAGTGATTTGTGAAATTAGGGTTCTTAACCCACTCAAATTTTGGGGCTTTTCATATATATTCTTTAATTTGATGTATATTTAATTCATTTAAAATTTAGGATTAATTGGATTTGATCTTGATGCGTTTTGAACAAATTGGGCCAAATTAGAATTAATTAAAATTTTGGGCTGTTTTGTAAATTCAGGAAAATAATATGGTTTTGTTGCAAAATTGTAAAAACTTATTTTGGGATTAATTTGGAATTAATTAAATATGTAATTGACATATTTAAAACTAAATAATTAATTTGCAAAAGTTTTGGGTAATTTTATAATTAAAAGAAATATGATTTCTTGAGTTATAATTTCATAATTTAAGTATTGGTTAATTAAATAAATAAGTTTATTTAATTGTTTCAAGAAAAAAAATTGAAATCGGAGAAATAGTTTTTCCGCGTTCCGCTGCACTAACCCTGTAATTCTTAATAAAACCCCAACAATACCTATCATCCTCGGAAGACCATTCTTGGCTATAGGTCGAACTGTTATTGATGTACAAAAAGGAGAACTAACCATGAAAGTGCAGGATCAAGAAGTTACCTTCAATGTTTTCAAAGCCATGAAATTCCCGAGTGATGAAAAGGATGATGAATGTTTCAGAATTGATGTTGTAGATAGTATCATTCAGGATACTGATGCATTTCCACTTCCCATGGATAAACTTGAAGCTTGCATCGCCAACATGACTGGCAGTGAGTTATATGATGAAATTCTAGAATGTATCAACTATATTGACAGACCCTTTCGCTTCAAATCAACACCACAGGTGGAAAGTTTGGAACAACCAAAAAAGGAGCGAATCAATCCCTCGATTGAAGAACCACCACAGCTTAAACTAAAGCTACTTCCGAGCCATCTCAGGTATGCATTCTTAGGAAAATCTTCTGAATTACATGTGATTATTTCTTCATCGCCCCCTAAGATCAGGAGAAAACCACTTTTACATGTCCGTATAGTACTTTTGCTTTCCGCAGATGCTATTTGGTATGTAATGCTCCTGCCACATTTCAATGCTGCATGATGGCCATCTTCTCAGACATGCTGGAACAAAGTATGGAGGTTTTCATGGATGATTTCTCTGTGTTTGGAGATTCGTTTGATCACTGCTTGCAAAATTTGGAAAAAGTCTTACAAAGATGCGAAGATACCAACCTAGTACTCAACTGGGAGAAATGCCACTTCATGGTACATGAAGGTATTGTCCTGGGACATCGGATCTCACAAAAGGGAATTGAGGTAGATAAAACAAAGATCGAGATAATTGAAAAACTACCTCCACCAACAACTGTTAAAGGGATTCAGAGTTTTCTCGGACATGCAAGCTTTTACAAGAGATTTATCAATGACTTCTCCAAGATTGTTAAACCTCTATGCAATCTGCTGGAGAAATATGTGCCTTTCAACTTCAATAAAGAATGCCACGAAGTTTTTGAGATCTTAAAACAGAGGCTGGTCTCTGCCCCCATCATAGTAGCACCAGACTGGACCCTTCCATTTGAGGTGATGTGCGATGCTAGTGATTTTGCTGTATGAGCAATTTTGAGACAACGTAAAGCAAAAATTTTCCATACCATTTACTACTCCAGCAGAACTCTAAATGAAGCTCAACTCAACTACACAACCACTGAAAAGAAGTTGTTTGCAGTTGTGTTTGCTTTTGAAAAATCATGTTCCTATCTGATGGGTCCCAAAGTGGTGGTCTATACAGATCATTCAGTAATCAAATATCTGATCGTGGAGAAAGATGATAAGCCCAGATTGACCCGTTGGGTGCTTCTGCTGCAAGAATTTTAGGTGGAGATCCGAGACAAGAAATGGACAGAAAACCAAGTGGAAGATCACTTATCAAGGCTCGAGAATGGAGAAACAGATGGCAATGAACTGACAATCAAATAAACTTTTTCAGATGAAAAGTTGTTTGCCATGAAACAGTTGGGAAGCGGCCGCGAGTGCGCAGCAGAAAATTTAATAAATTAAATTATGATGCCGCTATCCTTTTGCCCAATACCCATTTGATATGATTATTCTACAAGCCTAAGCATGTTACTATATATTATAAGCATAAAAACTCATAAAATATGCAAAGAACATAAACCTAAACATGCTAACTATCATAAGAACTCTAATTAAAATAAAGAAAGAAAAAGACTTACTTGAACCGAAGACTCATACAGTCCTCCCTCCAATCTACAAGCTTTTCTCTAACTCAGCAAGCTCTTCCACGTTTCAAAGAGCCACCCAAGTGTGTGGCCTCCAAAGATGCACACACCAAAGCCAAAACTCAATGGCAAGACTACGCCTTGAGTGCACGGGTATTTTGCCTTTGGTGCTAGCCTAAGCAAATACCTCAAAACTTTTAATTCTAGGTTTCTCTAGTAAATTACACTTAAGGATACTCAAAATCAGTGGCTTACTCTTAAACTTTAGAGTTTCTCACTTATATAAACCCAAGATATGAAAGGTTTGGTGCAAAAATTTGTAAAGAATTCTTTGGGTTTATATAGGTGCTCCAAAGACAACAAAATTAATTAAGAATCCGATGTTGGATAAATGTTAATTTAATCTTAGCCATTGGATCTTATTTAGTGGTTTAATGAGATTATAAAACCCTAATAAGAGTTTGGGCCGAATTGGAATTCAAAACAAATGAATTTTTTTTACTATTCATGTTACTATTCATGTTATTATTCACATTATTTATTTATTTATTTATACCAATTCCCAAAGTGCCCCTATCGTCATTCACCAATCCCTAAGCCATTATGGAACCTCATAAATGATTCCTTGTAATTCGGTAACAACCAGAAAAGGAGAGGAAGAAACGGTTCCAAACCGTGAAGAATAAGAAGGGAAAAAGAGAGGGAGAAGAGAAAACGTAAAGTTAGAAGAGAGAGAAGGAAAATGTTTTACTTATATATTTATTTTTATTTTCCAAAAACAAAAAAAAAAAAATCATTTTCCATTTACCAAAAAGCAAAAAGCAAAAGTCAAAAAGCAAAAAGCAAAAGTGAAAAAGTAAATGCCTTTAATGCTTTTCAACTACCACATCAATCACTCAAATCAATCAATCAAATTGTCACATCACTCAAAGTGACATGTGATTTGACGCTTGAAGTGACTAGCGATTTGACGCTTGATTTGACTTACGTGCCGCACTCGAATTCGAAATGCGAATGCGCTCGCAAATAATCCCGGGCTCGGGTTCGCTAATTCTAAATTAACGAATTTTCTGTTGCGTTGTAATTAAATGATTACGCCTAGCGAAATCACTATTCACGTCGCTAACGAATTAATTCTAAATTAATTCGTTCGCCCGAATTAAAATCTAATTTTAATTCCGCGTCGAAATCCAACTTCGCATAATATATCGAATATATTATTTTATCGATTAATTCCAAATTAATCATTCTCTCTCTTTAATTAATATTTTATCCCAGATAAAATATCTCCGTAATTAATCCCAGATTAATTTACTCTCTCTTCTAATTAATCCCAGATTAATAAAGTGCGAGTTATACGTCATCGGTGAATCTTCGGGAAGCGACCCATGAGATCCCCGGATATGTTGGCAGTAAATACGGTCGTCGGACTATCCGAACACGTAAGTACCTAGTACTACGTTTATATCGATTTACAAGACAAGGTTGGCTTCTAGCAAAGTGCCATGCCTACCCAATTCTCCAGAAACATGCTTACATGAATAAGCGATCTATATCAGGCGTAGTATACATAGTATTGTGTATGTCGATCCAGTATCGGATGTTCACGTGCTAGGTCTGGGGCTGGAATTGTGTCTGCCCCATACGAAGCATATATCGGATGTCTGGCAACTAGTCTCTATAATCGGATATACATGACCTTGTCATAATATCCCGATAGCTCGAACATTTAAGAGAACGAGTTCCGTATCCTACGTGACCATCATCTCCAAATGACTGGAGTGACACTTCTGTCTTAATATCACACCCAACACACTACGATTCCCAATATACCCATTATCGGCGTACACAGAACCTGTTAAAGCCTTGGACGACCTCAACTAAAGTATATTGATTGTCGTAAGCATTAGCGGTGCAAGTCTCAGGTTAAGACCAAATACACATACCCTGATTGCAGACTCTCATAGACACATAGTTATACTACCAATGGGATTTCGCGGGGGGTCTATCCAGAGCGAAGCTGTTTCCCGTACCATCGGTAAAACACAACCTCCTATTACAATTGCATGAGTATCCTATACCCAAATATATGAGAACTATGCCGTTGTGCTCTCACAAACGCGCACAAGTGTAATACTAGTCTTTTGCGTATTTATCGATGTCCAATCTCGATAATACTTTGACTAGGGATATTTAATGATTTATCCTTCGTGGACTGATACTGTCTCTTATCATTCTCCGTCCAGGAACAAATCATAGGGACCTCTCATTATTTATACATCTAGGTGATCTAATCACAAATGATAAGAGTGCAATCTCCTTTGTCACATAGTTAATTTGTACAACAACATCGTGATCTATACAAATAGTGACACTATGGGTCATAATTGTCTAACAATCTCCCACTTGGCCTATAGCCAGTCACTCGAGTCTCTGACACCTGAACTATGTACGGTTGGCTCAAATTGCTGAGAAATGCTTTCGTCAGCGGATTTGTATGATTATCATCTTGATGCGATTTATTCGATCATCACATCGCCACGATGTATGATCTGAACGAATGAGATGAATATCGAAGTATATATCTGGATCGTTGATGAGACCATTAATTCTTTAGCCTGTGTTGACGCCTAGCTCAGCTGCTAACAGAACTATATCTAATCTAATTAGATTTGTTATTGACCCAGATGGCTTCTATTGCTGCTTCATCTGCTGCAATTAACCCGCATTTATTGTTTATTTGGTAACAATATCTTGCTTGGAAGATTTCCAGCTCACTGTACCGTTATTCAAACTGTATAGTACCATTTGCGACTTTTAGTCGTCTTTATCGGTTATAGGAAACTTGCTACAGTGATCCTAGTCACTTCAAGTTCTCCTTCTCCATAGACTAAGACAGCATCATTAGTTCTCTAAGATACTAACGGATGTTCTTAACATCAATCTAGTGACTATCACTCGGATTGGCCTGTTTGTGAATCCATATGCTCAAAGCGTATAAGACACCAGGTCGCGTACATTTTTCAATGTACAGTTTCTCGGAGAGTATTATCGAAAGCCAAGCTTTCACCGATAGTTATTTTATGGGAATATCATTTCCAAGAAATGACATATTATCATTATTTTATATATGACAGCCACTGTCAGTGCGCCCCCACTAACCCTCTTATATACACAAGAACCTTTCATTTTGAATTAAATCATAAATCATTATGATTACATCAAAACGATAATTCCAAGAACCTGATGCTTGCTTCAATCAAATCATGGATCGAATAACAAGCATTATCCAAATGGATTTACCGTAGAAACAGGTAAAAGGTTGAATCGTAATCAACACAATGTTGATAACGATACCTTTCTGCTACAAGCCTAGCTTAGTACGTTGGTATGTTGCCATCCATGTATGTCTTCCTTGAAGACTCATAAAGTACCAATAGGCACAATGCCTTGTGGTACATTAACTAGTATCCAAACTGGTTAATATACATGGAATCCATTCCAGATTATATGACACTTTGCCATAATTAGGGAGTCGATACTTTGTATCACTTCCTCATACGTAGTCAGTTGATATTCCTCAATAAGATAGACATCTTTATGAGGTCAGATCAGAAACCCATACCCCAGGTTGTTTTCTGACACCTTCGGACCTACGCGGTTCTTGTGTATTCGAAGATTAATAGTAATAGTTTAATCCTTGATGAACTATTTGTGTTCCATTAGGATTCGGTGCCTTGAACAGTTTTTACTCCGATTTTCATCGAGTTTTACTATCCTCCCACTAACCACTGCATATCGGTATTCCTCTCAGGAAAACCGCATGGTGAGCAACAATTAAAATTGTTCTCTGGTGAGATGTATAAGTACTATACTTATGGTTTCCCCTAGGATAACCTACATTTGGTACTTATCATAATTGGGTTCGTGTTTGGTATCATCCAAACGTATGCCCAGCATACCCAAATTTATCAGGAATGAGAAACCCGGTTTCTTTTTCCGTTCATATCTAATATGTTATCTGTCAAACAGATATTTATGGAACCTTATTCAAAATAAGTTCTTGCACTGTTTATGCTTATCCGTTGAAGGAAATACTAGCTCAGAGCGACTCGTGATTAACCTTATTGTGTCTAACAAAATTCGGTTAATCCTATTTGGACACACCGTCAAACTGACGTGTTCCGGGAGGAGTCCTCATTTGAAAGAATACTATACTCTTTCAAGTATACTAGAAACGTATTCCTTAAGTATTTTCCATTACGGTCTTACCGTGACGGTTTCATACTTTAGCCGATCTGTTTGTCTATTTTGTGTCGAAACTTGAAAGTTTCCGATTTGTGTTCTTCAAAAGAAACACATAAACATTACGCGATGCCACATCCGTATAGGTCACAAAATATTCATATCCATATCTAGCCTAGCTAGGCATGGGCCCACTTGCTTCACTATGAAGTATGGCTAACAGATCTGTGGCATTTACACTTTTACCAAGTAAATGTGTTTTAGGCACTTTGCCCAATAAACTAGATTCGTAGACTTTATTTGATTGAAATCAAATTAGTCCTGGTACCCGCTCTTCAAAAGTGCGGATATACGATTCTTGTTTAATAGTGTCCCTGACAACTATGCCATATTTAAGTTTCTTAACTGATCAAATCAGTTTGAGCTATTTATTTGTCATATTATATATTTGAGATATTATTTATATTCAAAATATAATTCTGTTATTCACATCTAATGTGTTTATCTCAATATCATCTTTATATAATAAAACACTTTAGTGTTCTAGAATATAAATGTTGTTGGACAATTATGACCCATAGCGTCACTATTTGTACATATCACGGTGTTGTTGTACAAATTAACTATGTGACAAAGGAGATTGTACTCTCATCATTTGTGATTAGATCACCTTAGATGTATAAATGAAGAGAGGTCCATATGATTAGTTCCTGGACAGAGAATGATATGAGACAGTATCAGTCCCCGAAGGATTAATCATTAAATATCCCTAGTCGTAGTATTATCGAGACAGGACATCGATAATGCGGAATAGGCTAGTATTGCACTTGTGCGCGTTGTGAGGGCACAACGGCATAGTTCTCATATATAAGTATAGGATACTTATGCAAGTGCGATAGGAGGTTGTGTTTCACCGATGGTACGGGAAACAGCTTCGCTCTGGATAGACCCCTCGGAATTCCATTGGTATTATGACTATGTGTCTATGGGAGGCCGAAATCAAGGTAGGTGTGTATAGTCTTAACCTGAGACTTGCATCGCTAATACTTACGATAATCGATAGACTTTGGTCTTGGTGGTACAGGGCTTTAACCGGTTCTGCGTACAGCACTTCTGGGTTTATCAGAGAGTCGTAGTGTATTGGGTGTGATGTCAAGACGGAAGTATCACTCCAGTCATAGTGGAGATGATGTCACGCAGGATACGGTATTAGTGCTCTTAAGTGCTGGCCGGCCATCAGGATATTATGACAAGGTCATGTATATCCGATTATAGAGACTAGTTACCAAACATCCGACATGTGCTTCGGACGGGGCAGACACTTATCCAGCCCCAGCCCTAGCACGTGACTATCTGATACTGGGCTGATATACACAATACTACGGTATATTACGCTTGATACAGATCTATATATTCCTGTAAGAATATTTCTGGAGAATTGGGTAGGCATGGCGCTTTGCTAGAAGCCAACCTTGTCTTGTAAATCGGTATAAACGTAGTACGAGGTACTTACGTGTTCGGATAGTCCGACGACCGTATTTACTGCCAACATATCCGGAGATCTCATGGGTCGGTTCCTGAAGATTCACCGATGACGTATGACTCGCACTATAATTAATCTGGGATTAATTGGAAGAGAGAGAAAATTAATCTGGGATTAATTCGATGAGAGAAAATTAATCTGGGATTAATTACGGAGATATTTTATCTCGGATAAAATATCGTTTAAAGAGAGAGGACGATTAATTTGGAATTAATCGGTAAAAATAATATATTCGTATATTATATGAAATTAGATTTCGACGCGGAATTGAAATTGGATTTTAATTCGGGCGAACGAATTAATTTAGAATTAATTCGTTAGCGACGTGAATAGTGAATTCGCTAGGCGTAATCATTTAATTACGACGCGACGGAAAATTCGTTAATTTGGAATTAGCGAATCCGAGCCCGAGAATGGTTGCGAGCGCATTCGCATTTTGAATTCGAGTGCGGCACGCAAGTCACATCAAGCGTCAAGCGCTAGTCGCATCAATTGTCAAATCACTTGTCACTTTGAGTGATGTGATATGACATGTTGTCACTTTAATAAAGTGACTTGATGTGAATAGTGATAGGTGATGGAAAAGCATTATTGCTTTTGCTTTTTGACCTTTTGACTTTGCTTTTTGAAAGTAAAAGGTGGTAAATGCTTTTGTTTAATTTTGGAAAATATAAAAAGCATTTAACACTTTCTCTCTCTCTTTTTGTTGTTCACGTTTTTGGCCTTTTTTTGAGACCATTTCACGTGCTTCTCTCTCACTTGTTCTTGGAGTTCACGGTTTGAGCTCAAAGTGAGCCAAAAAAAATTGGTCTCTCTCTCTCACGGTCAAGACCGAATTTCTTCATCATTTTTCTGGTTTTATCAAACAAAATGAAGAAGAACAAGTGCTAGCACACTCTAGGGTTTATACTATGGTGATAGGGAAGTGTTTTCATGAGCTTGGATTTATTTTTGGAGCATGAAGCTTTGAGCTTCCATGGAGGTCACTCATGGCCGATTTTGGAGGAGCCAAAACAGCCCCCCACCGTGCAGTCCAGTGGATCAAAGAAGCCATTGCCGAGCTTGAACAAGGAGGAAAATGAGTTTTATTCTTCCTAGCATCAAACCATTCAATGTGAGTATGTATTCCGCCTTACTCCTTGAAGTATTCATGCGTTTTTCTTGCTTGATTTCATGATCTTGGGACCTATATTAGAAACCTACAATGGTATCTTGAGCTTTGATCAAGCATGAAAAAGTTAGGGTTAAAATTGGGTAAACTCGATTTAGGCATGATTTGGTTGAATTGTTTGATGAAGTATGCTTGAATGAGGTTGAATTGAAGTTGTGTATGATCAATTTCATGAAATTGGATTGGATTCAATTTCCCCTAAATTTTGGGCATGACAAATTGGGTAAAATCAATTGAAGCATGATTTGATTAAATTGATTGATTAAGTATGCTTAAATGTTGTTGAATTAATGATTGATTGGATCAATTTGAAGAAATTATGTTTGGAACAAATTTCCCCAATTTTTTATGTTGGCATAAAGTGACAAATTTGGGTAAACTTGATTTTGAGCATATTTTGTGAAATTGGATGAATGAGAATGCTTAAAGTATGTTTAATTTAAGATTGATAGGATCAATTTGTTGAAATTGTGTTTGGAACAAATTTCCCCAAATTGCTTATGTTGGCCGAAATTAAAGAAACCTAAATTTCTTGGTGATTTTGTTTGTTTGATCATTGGATGACTTAAAACAATTGGGTAATGTTGTTTTGAAGTTCAATTTGATTGAATTTTGATTTGGAACATTTTTCCCAAATTAAAGTGGCTTGGCCGAATTCAATTGAATTTGAAATTCATTGTGTTTTTTGATTTTCATTCATTGGATGAATTGAATTGATTTGGGAAATGATGATTGTGGATTCAATTGGATTGAAACCGAATCGGATTGGAAAAACCCCTAATTGCCGAGAACAAAAGCATGTAAATTGGGTTTGATTTTAATAAATTGTGTTGGACACTATTTAATGTTAAAGTGCGTGATTAATTAGGCTAATTGATGTTTTAGAAATGTTAATTGGATAATTAATTGTGTATTACACTTAGGTTAATTAATTATGGAATTTGGAATTTTATAAGTTAATTAATTGGGCTTATTTTGGAAATTGGGCCTTAAGGTTGTAATTGGGCTTTTGGGCTTGGTTGTACCAAGTTAGGTTTAGGCCAATTTGGTTGGATCCAATTGGGCCTAAAACCGTATCCATAAAGTCCAATTATGACTTAATGGACCTTAATTATTTAATTTGGCCTAATGGGCCAAAATTAATTTAAAGGCTTATGGGGTAACTCCGGATTGGATTTTGGTTATTTGGTTTGACCCGAGTTGACCAAAAGTCCACGCCTTAAGAAATTAATTAAAAGCCCATTGGACTTTAATTAAATAAACGTTGGATGTTAATCGGGCTTTGAGACCCGTTGCGATTAAATTTGGAATTTAAGTCGTAAAGGTTCGTTAATAAAAGTGTAATATTTAATTTGGAATTAAATAGTGAATTAGAATTAAATGCGTATTAAATTGGATTTAATTATGTAGTTTAATTTAATTCAAGAATTCGTACTTTGAGTACTTATTCGCAAAACGAGTTTGACTCACGCAAAAAATCAAATCGTTGTTTGAACATTGGATGATCACTAATTATCAGATTAATTAATTGGATTAGATTGATTGATAACATGCTTGTGTGAATACATGGTTGCGATGCATGAATAATGTATATCGGATGGATATTAATCGGGTGGGACAATTTTGGAAATTGTAATAAATTTGATTTATTAATTGGACCTGCGTGTCCAGCCTTATCACCTCTATACTCTTTGTATTCTCTTCTCACCTATTCCCTTCAATGTAAATGAGGTTTCTTTAGAAGTGTAGTGTAACGGGTAGAAGTAAATACATGTGCTAGCTTTGGAGAGAGAAAATGAGAGATTGATCTAGGATCAATGTAAAGTATCCATCCACATATCATTATTATTTTATTTCATATGCGCTTTATTATGTGTTTAGAACGCATGTTTAAGGGTGTATGATGATGAGACCTTAATAAAGATAATAAATTGGTAGCCAATTTGCACGCGAAAAACCCTCGCTCAATATCAAGTGTTTTTCCTTCCATTGAATGATTCTCACTCAAGATCCGAGATTGGCATTGGGTTGTTGGCCAAAGTCAAGCCCTTTGTCCGTCGAAGATGTGTTGAATCACAAGAGCTTTGTTCCATATCGGTGTCTTGTCCAAGTTTTGGTTTGTTGGCCAAAGTCAAGACCACTTCTTGTCCATCGACATTGATTACGAAGCTTTCCATGGTCAATGGGTCACACTTGACTGGGATCACTAGGTTTGTTGTGCCAAAGCCAAGGCTTAGTTGATTCAGAGGAAAAAGGTTAGGTAATACATTGGATGTATTGGCATATATAAGATATATGTTTAGGATTTGGATATCCGCCTACTGGATCTAGGAATTAGATGGGATCCAATTGATCTTCGAGATCTACCTAGTTAATTATCATACAATTTGTTGGCCAAAGTCAAGATTGTGTGATATTTAACGGGATCCTAGCCCACTAGGAAACACGGTTTCCCGAGTACTCGACAGAGGGTTAGAGGCTCGCCGAAAAATAGTGGGAGGCAAGAATTGAATTTGCAATACTCTCGTTCAATTACTCGCCATACGCGCTCATTCAAATTATTTCTTCGTTAGATTAAATGTTAGTTGAACTAATATTTAAATTGTTGTTTTAATAAACAGTTGGACTGTATTATATTTGATTATATATAATTGGATTATATTAATCAATATATTTGAATTAATTAATTTCAGTTTACAGTTGATTTTATAGTTGGACTATAGTAATCAATGTAATTGAGGTTAATTAATTTAGATTATATTTGATTATATAGTTGGACTATTATAATCATTATAATAAATAGTACCACAAATCGTTGATTAAATAGTTGGACTATTAGAATCAAGATATAAAAATGAAAGATTAGTGTTTAAGACATAATCCTGGGTGAAAATGTATTTAAACGACTTTAATTTTCAAATTGGGAATAAATTTCAGGATGGTCCTGGAAAAATAATAAGTTATTTTATTTGATAAAATAACGTATTATGCCTAAGCCCGGAGTTAAGCAAATAGTAGAGCATAATCTTTGGAAGATCATGTAATGAAAACTTAAGTGCTTAATCCATTATGTTTGTCATAAATATGTTCACAACTAGTATTAAAATTAGATTTTATATACTTATTGTGGTACATAAAATATATATATTGATGTTCAGAATCTGTTTTGAACAGGATACTGACTTCAATTGAGATTTATCTGCGAATTGAAAACGGGACGAAAGTCGCTGTTTTAACCGTAGATATATGAATTTAGGAACTACCTTCGGGTTAGTACTTAAATTTAGAAACTGTTATAATGTAGCTAGTTTGACTAGAAATATTATCTCTATATCGCGTATAACCCGCTGCGGGTGTACCTTTATATTTTAGAACACTAAAGTGTTTCATTATATAAAGATGATATTGAGATAAACACTTTAGATGTGAATAACAGGATTTATATTTTGAATATAAATAATATCTCAAATATATAACATGACAAATAAATAGCTCAAACTGATTTGATCAGTTAAGAAACTTTATTGTGGCATAGTTGTCAGGGACACTGATAAACAAGAATCGTATATCCGTACTTTTGAAGAGCGGATACCAGGACTGATTTGATTCCATTCAAATAAAGTCTACGAATCTAGTCTATTTGGGCAAAGTGCCTAAAACACTATTTACTTGGTAAAAGTGTAAATGCCACCGATATGTTAGCCCTACTTCATAGTGAAACAAGTAGGCCCATGTCTAGCTAGGCTAGATATGGATATGGATATTTCCTGACTTGTACGGATGTGGCATCGCGTATGGTTATGTGTTTCTTTTGAAACACAAATCGGAAACTTTTAGAGTTTCGACACGAAATAGACAAATAGATCGGCTAAAGTATTAAACGTCATGGTAAGACTGTAATGGAAAATACTTAAGCAATAAGTTTCTAGTTTTTATGAAAGAGTATAGTATTCTTTCAAAAAGGACTCCTCCCGGAATACGTCAGTTTGACGGTGTGTCCGAACGGATTAACCGAATTTTGTTAGACATAATAAGGTTAATCACGAGTCGCTCTGAGCTACCATTTCCTTCAATGGATAAGCTTTAAACAGTGCAAGAACTTATTTTGAATAAGGTTCCATAACAATCTGTTTGACAGATATCATATTAGATATGAACGGGAAAGAAACCGGGTTTCTCATTCCTGATAATTTGGGTATGCTAGGCATATGTTTGGATGATACCAAACTAAAACCCAAATAGGATAAGTGCCAAATGTAGGTCATCCTAGGGATACCATAAGTATTGTACTTATACACCTCACGAGAGAACAATTAGATTGTTGTTCACCATGCGGTTTTCCTGAGAGGAATACCGATATGCAGTGGTAAGTGGGAGGATTATAACTCGATGAAAATCGGAGTAATACTATTCAAGGCACCGAATCTTAATGGAACATAATAGTTCATCAAGGATGAAACTATTACCATTAATCTTCGAATACACAAGAACCGCGTAGGTAGGGTAAAGAGTCAGAAAACAACCTGGGGTATGGGTTTCTGATCGCACCTCATAAAGATGTCTATCTTATTGAGGAATACCAACTGACTACGTATGAGGAAGTGATACAAGATATCAACTCCCTAATTATGGCAAAGTGCAGTATAATCCGAAATGGATTCCATGTATGTCAACCAGTTTGGATACCAGTTGATGTACCACAAGGCATTGTGCCTAATGGTACTTAAAAGTCTTCTAGGAAGACATACATGGATGGCAACATACCAGCGTATAAAGCTAGGCTTTTAACGGAAAGGTATCGTTATCAACATTGTGTTGATTACGATTCAACCTTTTACCTGTTGCCACGGTAAATCCATTTGGATAATGCAGGCTATTCGATCCATGATTGGATTGAAGCAAGCATTAGGTTCTTGGAATTATCGTTTTGATATAATCATAATGGTGTACGATTTAATTCAAAACGAAAATAATTCTTGTGTATATAAGAGGTTAGTGGGAGCGCACTGACAGTGGCTGTCCTTTAAAATAATGATAATACATCATTTCTTGGAAATGATATTCCCATAAAATAAATATCGGCGAAAGCTTGGCTTTCGAATACTCTCCTAGAAACCGTACATTGAAAAATGTACAAGACCTGGTGTATCATACGCTTTGAGCATATGGATTCACAAACAGGCCAATCCGAGTGATAGTCACTGGATTAATATTAAGAACATCCGTTAGTATCTTAGAGAACTAAGGATGTTGTCTTAGTCTATGGAGAAGGAGAACTTAAAGTGACTGGGTTCACTGTAGCAAGTTTCCTATAACCGATAAAGACAGCTAAAAGTCGCAAACGTACTATATAGTTTGAATAATGGTACAGTGAGCTGGAAATCTTCCAAGCAAGATACTGTTACCGAATAAACAACAAATGCGGGTTGTTGCTGCAACTGAAGCAGCAATAGAAGTCATTTGGGTCGATACAAATCTAATTAGATTAGATATAGTTCTGTTAGCAGCTGAGCTAGGCGTAAGCACAGGCTAAAGAATTAATGGTCTCATCAACGATCCAGATACATACTTAGATATTCATCTGATTCATTCGGATCATACATCGTGGCGATGTGATGATCGAATAAATCGCATCAAGATGATAATCATGCAAATCCACTGACGAAAACATTTTCTCAGCAGTTTGAGCCAACCGTACATAGTTCGGGTGTTAGACACTCGAGTGACTGGCTATAGGCCAAGTGGGAGATTGTTGGACAATTATGACCCATAGCGTCACTATTTGTACAGATCACGGTGTTGTTGTACAAATTAACTATGTGACAAAGGAGATTGTACTCTCATCATTTGTGATTAGATCACCTTAGATGTATAAATGAAGAGAGGTCCCTATGATTAGTTCCTGGACTGAGAATGATATGAGACAGTATCAGTCCCCGAAGGATTAATCATTAAATATCCCTAGTCGTAGTATTATCGAGACAGGACATCGATAATGCGGAATAGGCTAGTATTGCACTTGTGCGCGTTGTGAGGGCACAACGGCATAGTTCTCATATATATAAGTATAGGATACTTATGCAAGTGCGATAGGAGGTTGTGTTTCACCGATGGTACGGGAAACAGCTTCGCTCTGGATAGACCCCTCGGAATCCCATTGGTATTATGACTATGCGTCTATGGGAGGCCGAAATCAAGGTAGGTGTGTATAGTCTTAACCTGAGACTTGCATCGCTAATACTTACAATAATCGATAGACTTTGGTCTTGGTGGTACAGGGCTTTAACCGGTTCTGCGTACACCACTTCTAGGTTTATCAGAGAGTCGTAGTGTATTGGGTGTGATGTCAAGACGGAAGTATCACTCCAGTCATAGTGGAGATGATGTCACGCAGGATACGGTATTAGTGCTCTTAAGTGCTGGCCGGCCATCGGGATATTATGACAAGGTCATGTATATCCGATTATAGAGACTAGTTACCAGACATCCGACATGTGCTTCGGACGGGGCAGACACTTATCCAGCCCCAGCCCTAGCACGTGACTATCTGATACTGGGCTGATATACACAATACTACGGTATATTACGCTTGATACAGATCTATATATTCCTGTAAGAATATTTCTGGAGAATTGGGTAGGCATGGCGCTTTGCTAGAAGCCAACCCTGTCTTGTAAATCGGTATAAACGTAGTACGAGGTACTTACGTGTTCGGATAGTCCGACGACCGTATTTACTGCCAACATATCCGGAGATCTCATGGGTCGGTTCCTGAAGATTCACCGATGACGTATGACTCGCACTAATTAATCTGGGATTAATTGGAAGAGAGAGAAAATTAATCTGGGATTAATTCGATGAGAGAGAAAATTAATCTGGGATTAATTACGGAGATATTTTATCTCGGATAAAATATCGTTTAAAGAGAGAGAGGACGATTAATTTGGAATTAATCGGTAAAAATAATATATTCGATATATATTATATGAATTAGATTTCGACGCGGAATTGAAATTGGATTTTAATTCGGGCGAACGAATTAATTTAGAATTAATTCGTTAGCGACGTGAATAGTGAATTCGCTAGGCGTAATCATTTAATTACGACGCGACGGAAAATTCGTTAATTTGGAATTAGCGAATCCGAGCCCGAGAATGGTTGCGAGCGCATTCGCATTTTGAATTCGAGTGCGGCACGCAAGTCACATCAAGCGTCAAAGCGCTAGTCGCATCAATTGTCAAATCACTTGTCACTTTGAGTGATGTGATATGACATGTTGTCACTTTAATAAAGTGACTTGATGTGAATAGTGATAGGTGATGGAAAAGCATTATTGCTTTTGCTTTTTGACCTTTTGACTTTGCTTTTTGAAAGTAAAAGGTGGTAAATGCTTTTGTTTAATTTTGGAAAATATAAAAAGCATTTAACACTTTCTCTCTCTCTTTGTTGTTCACGTTTTTGGCCTTTTTTTTGAGACCATTTCACGTGCTTCTCTCTCACTTGTTCTTGGAGTTCACGGTTTGAGCTCAAAGTGAGCCAAAAAAAATTGGTCTCTCTCTCTCACGGTCAAGACCGAATTTCTTCATCATTTTTCTGGTTTGATCAAACAAAATGAAGAAGAACAAGTGCTAACACACTCTAGGGTTTATACTATGGTGATAGGGAAGTGTTTTCATGAGCTTGGATTTATTTTTGGAGCATGAAGCTTTGAGCTTCCATGGAGGTCACTCATGGCCGATTTTGGAGGAGCCAAAACAGCCCCCCACCGTGCAGTCCAGTGGATCAAAGAAGCCATTGCCGAGCTTGAACAAGGAGGAAAATGAGTTTTATTCTTCCTAGCATCAAACCATTCAATGTGAGTATGTATTCCGCCTTACTCCTTGAAGTATTCATGCGTTTTTCTTGCTTGATTTCATGATCTTGGGACCTATATTAGAAACCTACAAAGGTACACCCGCAGCGGGTTATACCCGATACATAGATAATGTTTCTAGTCAAACTAGTTACATTATAACAGTTTCCAAATTTAGGTACATACCCGAGGGTAGTTCCTAAACTTAGGTATCTACGGTTAAAACAGTGACTTTCGTCCCGTTTCCAATTCATAGATAAATCTCAATCGAAGTCAGTATCCTGTTCAAAACAGATTCTGAACATCAATATATATATTTTATGTACCACACTAAGTATCTAAAATCTTATTTTAATACTAGTAGTGAACATAATTATGACAATCATTTTTTTTTGAAGTCAGAGCCTTGCTCGTCTTCAATTCCTTCTTGGGATATGTCCTTTTATCTTCCTAGAAGATAATAATGATTTTGCCTTTGCCATTTTCAATATTCCGGTAGCCTTTGGCCAAGCCTCGGGTTTCTAGAATATTGAAGTAAGGTGTGCCTTGCACTACTTGCCTAATTGCAAACTTTGACTTTGTCTCCTTGAGAATAGTCATTAATTCTCCAAGAATTATTTATTGCAATTTTAAAAGTACTTCTAAGATCTAATCTTTGAATATCCTTCAATTTCAATATCATACTTTAAGAATCTAATCCTTAGTTCTGATAAAGAAATTAAGGAGTCTATATGACAAGTATAGTGGATTAAGCACTAAAGTTATCATTACATGAATATTCCAAATATCATGTTCCACTTATTTGCTTAACTCCGGGCTTTAGGCATAATATATTATTTTATCAAATAAAATAACTTATTATTTTTCAAGACTATCTTGAAATTATTCCCAATTAGAAAATTAAAGTCGTTTAAATACATTTTCACCCAGGATTATGTCTTAAACACTAATCTTTCATTTTCATCTTGATTCTAATAGTCCAACTATTTAATCAACGATTTGTGGTACTATTTATTATAATGATTATAATAGTCCAACTATATAATCAAATATAATCTAAATTAATTAACCTCAATTACATTGATTACTATAATCCAATTATAAAATCAACTGTAAACTGAAATTAATTAATTCAAATATATTGATTAATATAATCCAATTATATATAATCAACTATAATACAGTCCAACTGTTAATTAAAACAACAATTTAAATATTAGTCCAACTAACATTTAATCTAACGACGAAATAATTTGAATGAGCGCGTATGGCGAGTAATTGAACGAGTATTGCAAATTCAATTCTTGCCTCCCACTATTTTTCGGCGAGCCTCTAACCCTCTGTCGAGTACTCGGGAAACCGTGTTTCCTAATAGGCTAGGATCTCGTTAAATATCACACAATCTTGACTTTGGCCAACAAATTGTATGATAATTAACTAGGTAGATCTCTAAGATCAATTGGATCCAATCCAATTCCTAGATCCGGTAGGGGGATATCCAAATTCGAAACATATATCTTATATATGCCAATACATCCAATGTATTACCTAACCTTTTTCCTCTGAATCAACTAAGCCTTGGCTTTGGCACAACAAACTTAGTGATCCCAGTCAAGCGCGACCCATTGACCATGGAAAGCTTCGTAATCAATGTCGATGGACAAGAAGTGGTCTTGACTTTGGCCAACAAACCACAACTTGGACAAGACACTGATATGGAACAAAGCCTTCGTGATTCAAACACATCTTTGACAGACAAAGGCCTTGACTTTGGCTAACAAACCAATGTCGTCTTGGATCTTGAGTGAGAATCACTCAATTGAAGGAAAGACGCTTAATATTGAGCGAGCGTTTTTCACGTGCAAATTGGCAACCAATTTATTATCTTTGTTAAGGTCTCATCATCATACACCCTTAAACATGCATTCTAAACATATAATAAAGCGCATATGAATAAAATAATAATGATATGCGGATGGATACTTTACATTGATCCTAGATCAAATCTCTCATTTTCTCACTCCAACTAGCACATGTATTTACTTCTACCCGTTACACTACACTTCTAAACAAACCTCATTTAAATTGAGGGGAATATGTGAGAAGAGAATACAAAGAGTATAGAGGTGATAAGGCTGGACACGCAGGTCCAATTAATAAATCAAATTTATTACAACAATTTCTAAAATTGCCCCACCCTTCTAATATCCTTCCGATATACATTATTCATGCATCGCAACCATGTATTCATACAAGCATGTTATCAATCAATCTAATCCAATTAATTAATCATTTAATTAGTGATCATCCAATGTTCAAACAACGATTTGATTTTTGCTCGAGTCAAACTCGTTTTGCGAATAAGTACTCAAAGTACGAATTATCGAATTAAATTAAACTACATAATTAAATCCAATTTAATACGCATTTAATTCTAATTCACTATTTATTCTAAATTAAATATTACACTTTTATTAACGAACCTTTTACGACTTAAATTCCAAATTTAATCGCAACGGGTCTCAAAGCCCAATTAACATCTAATGTTTATTTAATTAAAGTCTAATGGGCTTTTAATTAATTTCTTAAGACGTGGAATTTTGGTCAACTCGGGTCAAACCGATAACCAAGGTCCAATCCGGGAGTTACCCCATAAGCCTTTAAATTAATTTTGGCCCATTAGGCCCAATTAAATAATTAAGGTCCATTAAGTCATAATTGGACTTTATGGATGCGGTTTTGGGCCCAATTGGATCCAACCAAATTGGCCTAAACCTAACTTGGTACAACCAAGCCCAAAAGCCCAATTACAACCTTTAAGGCCCAATTTCCAAAAACAAGCCCAATTAATTAACTTATAAAATTCCAAATTCCATAATTAATTAACCTAAGTGTAATCCACAATTAACCACCCAATTAATATTTCTAAAACATCAATTAGCATAATTAATCATGCACTTTAACAACACATAGTGTCCAACACAATTCAATCAAAATCAAACCCAATTTACATGCTTAAAGTCTCGGCAATTAAGGGTTTTTCCAATCCGATTCGGTTTCAATCCAATTGAATCCACAATCATTATTTCCCAAATCAATTCAACTCATCCAATGAATCAAAATCAAAAAACACAATGAATTTCATGTTACTTTAATTCGGCCAAGCCTACTTTAATTTGGGGAAAATTGTTCCAAATCAAAATTCAATCCAATTGAACTTCAAATTAACATTACCCAATTATTTTAAGTCATCCAATGATCAAAAAACAAAATTACCAAGACTAATTTAGGGTTCAATTTTCGGCCATGCCCAAAATTTGGGGAAAAATGGATCCAATCCAATTTCATGAAATTGAACATACACAACTTCAATTAATCAACATATAAGCATACTTAATCAATCAATTTAACCAAATCATGCTTCAATTGATTTTACCCAATTTCAAACCCTAACTTTTTCATGCTTGATCAAAGCTCTGATACCATTGTTAGTTTCTAGATTAGGTCCCAAGATCATGAAATCAAGCACAAAATTCGCATGAATACACAAATGAGTAAGGCGGAATATATACTCACATTGAACGGTTTGAGATGCGATGAAGAACATTTCATCTTCCTCCATGGTGAAGCTCGGCAGTGAGCTAAATGGACAGGGGGCTGCTCGGTTTTGCTTCTTGAAACTCCTCCAAGATTCGGACATGGGTGGACTCCATGGAAGCTCCAAGCTTCAAGCTCCAAAAAATTGATTCCATGCTCAAGAAATCGTTTCCCTATCACCTATGTATAACTCAAGGTGTGCTAGAACTTAGTCTTCTTCCTTGCTTCTCCTTGTAATTCGGTAACAACCAGAAAATGAGAGGAAGAAACGGTTCCAAACCGTGAAGAAGAAGGAGGGAAAAGAGAGGGAGAAGAGAAAACGTAAAGTTAGAAGAGAGAGAAGGAAAATGTTTTACTTATATATTTATTTTTATTTTCCAAAAACAAAAAAAAATACAAAAAGCATTTTCCATTTACCAAAAAGCAAAAAGCAAAAGTCAAAAAGCAAAAAGCAAAAGCCAAAAAGCAAATGCCTTTAATGCTTTTCAACTACCACATCAATCACTCAAATCAATCAATCAAATTGTCACATCACTCAAAGTGACATGTGATTTGACGCTTGATGTGACTAGCGATTTGACGCTTGATTTGACTTACGTGCCGCACTCGAATTCGAAATGCGAATGCGCTCGCAAATAATCCCGGGCTCGGGTTCGCTAATTCTAAATTAACGAATTTTCTGTTGCGTCGTAATTAAATGATTACGCCTAGCGAAATCACTATTCACGTCGCTAACGAATTAATTCTAAATTAATTCGTTCGCCCGAATTAAAATCTAATTTTAATTCTGCGTCGAAATCTAACTTCGCATAATATATCGAATATATTATTTTATCGATTAATTCCAAATTAATCATTCTCTCTCTTTAATTAATATTTTATCCCAGATAAAATATCTCCGTAATTAATCCCAGATTAATTTACTCTCTCTTCTAATTAATCCCAGATTAATAAAGTGCGAGTTATACGTCATCGGTGAATCTTCGGGAAGCGACCCATGAGATCCCCGGATATGTTGGTAGTAAATACTGTCGTCGGACTATCCGAACACGTAAGTACCTAGTACTACGTTTATACCGATTTACAAGACAAGGTTGGCTTTTAGCAAAGTGTCATGCCTACCCAATTCTCCAGAAACATGCTTACATGAATAAGCGATCTATATCAGGCGTAGTATACATAGTATTGTGTATGTCGATCCAGTATCGGATGTTCACGTGCTAGGTCTGGGGCTGGAATTGTGTCTGCCCCGTACGAAGCACATATCGGATGTCTGGAAACTAGTCTCTATAATCGGATATACATGACCTTGTCACAATATCCCGATAGCTCGAACATTTAAGAGAACGAGTTCCGTATCCTACGTGACCATCATCTCCATATGACTGGAGTGACACTTCCGTCTTAACATCACACCCAACACACTACGATTCTCAATATACCCAGTATCGGCGTACACAGAACCTGTTAAAGCCCTGGACGACCTCAACTAAAGTATATTGATTATCGTAAGCATTAGCGGTGCAAGTCTCAGGTTAAGACCAAATACACCTACCCTGATTGCAGACTCCCATAGACACATAGTCATACTACCAATGGGATTCCGCGGGGGGTCTATCCAGAGCGAAGCTGTTTCCCGTACCATCGGTAAAACACAACCTCCTATTACACTTGCATTAGTATCCTATACCCAAATATATGAGAACTATGCCGTTGTGCCCTCACAAACGCGCACAAGTGTAATACTAGTCTTTTGCGTATTTATCGATGTCCAATCTTTATAATACTTTGACTAGGGATATTTAATGATTTATCCTTCGTGGACTGATACTGTCTCATATCATTCTCCGTCCAGGAACAAATCATAGGGACCTCTCATCATTTATACATCTAGGTGATCTAATCATAAATGATAAGAATGTAATCTCCTTTGTCACATAGTTAATTTGTACAACAACACCGTGATCTGTACAAATAGTGACGCTATGGGTCATAATTGTCCAACAGTAAGAAGACAAACCGATAAAAGTATTAAAACATTAAGGTCGGACAGTGATGGAAAATACTTAAACATATAAGTTTCTCGATTACATGAAAGAGTATGGTATTCTTTCATAGTGGACTCCTCTCGGAACACCTCAATTTGACGGTGTGTCCGAACATAGAAACTGAACCTTGTTGGACATAGTAAGGTTAATGATGAGTCGCTCTGAGCTACAATTTTCCTTCTAGGGATACGCATTAAACTGTGCAATACTTATTTTGAATAAGGTTCCATGAAAATCTGTTAGACAGACTTCATATTAGATATGAACAGGAAATAAACCGAGTTTTCTCATTCCTGAAGATTTGGGAACGTTGGGCATATGTTTGGATGATACTAAACTAGAACCCAAAATCGGATAAGTGCCTATTTGTAGGTTGTCCTAGGGAAACCAAAGTATAGTACTTATACAGCTCACAAGAGAACAATGTAATTGTTACTCTCCATGCGGTTTTCCTAAGAGGAATTCCTAAATGCAGTGGTAAGTGGGAGGAAAGTAAAACTCGATAAAAATCAGAGTAATACTGTTCCAGGCACCGATTTTTTAACGGAACACAAACAGTTCATCAGGGATGAAATTGTACCATAATCTTCGAATACACAAGAACCGCGCAAGTCGGAGAGAGTCAGAAAACAACCTGGGAGGTATGGGTTTCTGATCTCACCTCATGAAGATGTCAATCTTATTGAGGAAGACGAACCGGCTACGTATGAGGAAGTGATACAAGGTATCGAATCCCTATTATGGCAAAGTGCCATGAAGTCCGAAATGGATTCCATGTATACCAACCAAGTTTAGACACTGGTTGTTGTACCGGAAGGCATTGTGCCTATTGGTACTATATGAATCTTCAAGGAAGACATACATAGATGGAAACATACAAATGTACACAGCTAGGCTTGTACAGAAAAGGTATCGTCATCAACATAGTGTCGATTATGACGAAAACTTTTACCTGTTGCCATGAGTAAATCCATTTGGATAATTCTTGCTAATGCTGCATGTTTCATTTATGAAATATGGCAACTGAACGTCAAAAACGCTTTCCTTAAACGGATACCTTTGGGAGAATGTTTATAAACATCCGGACGGTTTTTTCGTACCAAAACATGCAAACTAGGTTTCCAAGTTAAATCGATCTATTTATGGATTGAAGCAAGCTTTACGTTCTTGGAACTAATCTTTTGATAAGATCATAATGGTATATGATTTAATTCAAAATGAATATAATTCTTGTGTATATAAGAAGGATAGTGGGAGCGCAATAACAATGATTGTCCTATATAATGATGACATTTCATTTCTTGGAAATGACATTCCCATAATACAATCGGTGAAAGCTTTGCTTTCATTAAAATTCTCCATGGAATACTTGGGAGATACAACCTTTATTCTAGGAATAAGGATCTACTGGGATAGATCTAAAAGTTGTTGGCACTCTCCGAGAACTCGTACATTGAAATATATGTACGCGACCTGGTGTCTCATATGCTTTGAGCATATTGAGTCACAATCAGGCCAATCCAAGTGATAGTCACTGGATTAATGTTAAGAACATCCTTAAGTACCTTAGATGAACTAAGGATGCTTTCTTAAGCTATGAAGAATGAGAACTTGAAGTGACTGGGTTCACCGTTGCAAATTTCCAAACCGACAAAAATGACTATAAGTCGTAATAAGGGTACTATATACTTTGAATAACGGAACAGTGAGCTGGAAATCTTCCAAATAAACAACAAAAGCGGAACATTGCTGCAGCTGAGGCAGCAAAAGAAGCAATTTTGGATCTGTAAAATTCCTAATTAGATTAGGAGTAGTTCTGTTAGCAGCTGAGCTAAGCTACAGCACAGGCTAAAGAATTAATGGTTTCATCAACGATCCAAGTATATACTTCAACTATTTCATCTGATTCGTCGGATCATACATCGTGGCGATGTGATAATCGAATAAATCGCATCAGATGACAACATTGCAAATCCACTGACGAAAGCTGTTTCTCAATAGAAGTTTGAGCGACCCGTACATAGTTCAGGTGTAGGACACTTGAGTGATTGGCTATAGGCCAAGTGGGAGATTGTTGGACAATTATGACCAATAGCATCACTATTTGTACAGAACATGGTGTTGTTGTACAAATTAACTATGTGACAAAAGAAATTGCTCTTTTATCATTTGTAATTGGATTACCAAGATACGTAAATGATAAAAGTCCATATGATTAGTACCGGATTAATAAGATATGAGATAATATTAATCCACTAAGGTTTAATCATTAAATATCCATAGTCGTAGTATTATCGAGACTGGACATCGATAATGCGGAATAGACTAGTATTGCACTTGTGCGCGTTTTGGGAGCATAACGGCATAGTTCTCATATATTTAAGTATTGGATACTTATGCAAGTGTGATAGGAGGTTGTGTTTACCGATGGTATGGGAACAGCTTCGCTCTAGATAGACCCCTCAGAATCCCATTGGTAGTATGACTATGTGTCTATGGGAGTCCGAATCAGGGTATGTGTATTTGGTCTTAACCTGAAACTTGCATCGCTAATACTTGCGACAATCAATATACTTTGGTTTTGGTCGCCCGAAGCTTTAACAGGTTCTGTGTACGCCTCTTCTGGGTATATTGATAATCGTAGTGTATTGAGTGTGATGTTAAGATGGAAGTATCACTCCAGTCATATGGAGATAATGATCACGCAAGATACGGAACTAGTACTATTTAGTACTGCAATCATCGAGATAATATAACTAGGTCATGATTATCCGATTATAGAGACTAGTTACCACAGATCTGATATATGCTTCGTACGGGGCAGACAAAATTCCAGCCCCAGGCCTAGCATGTGACATTCGATACAGGATCGTTATACGTAATACTAAGTACACTACGCCTGACATAGATTATTTTTCCTTAAAGAATATTTCTGGAGAATTGGGTAGGCACAGTGTTTTGCTAGAAGTCAACCATGTCTTGTAAATTGGTAAGAACGAGGTACTAGGTACGCACGTATTCGGATACTCCGATGACCGGATTTACTGCCAACATATCCAGAGATCTCATGGGTCGCTTCCCAAAGATTCACTGATGACGTATGACTCGAACATAATTAATCTGGGATTAATTAGAGGAGAGATAAAATTAATCTAGGATTAATTACGGTGAAATTTATCTGGGATAAAATTCAATTTATAGAGAGAGAACGATTAATTTGGAATTAATCGATAAAATAATATATTCGATATATTAAATGAAATTGGATTTCGACGCGAAATTAAAATTGGATTTTAATTCGGGCAAACGAATTAATTTAGAATTAATTCGCGAGCGACTTTAATAGTAATTTTACTAGGCATAATTATTTAATTAAATTTTGATTTAATTAAGTCACAACGGAAGATTTGTTAATTCGGAATTAGCGAACCCGAGCCCAGAATGTGTTTGCGGGCCCACTCGGATTTTGAATTAAAGTGGGGCCCACAAGTCACATCACGTGTCACATCATTAGTCACTTAAGTGATGGAAGTCTTGTCACTTTTTGGTGATTGACATCTTATCATTTTTTGATTGATGGGAGTAGTTGGAGGCATTAATGGCTTTTTCCCTCCAAACTTGGTTTTGCTTTTTAGAAAAGCATATACCAAAATTTGTTTTGACTTTTTCATTAGTAGTATTTTATTTTAGAAACAAAATACAAGCAAAACAAAAACTCTCCCAACATTTCCTCTCCTAGGCCGAATCCTTCAAGAACAAAAGTAAAAATTTTGTTGAAAAACTTTTGTATTTTTGTATTCAACATACATCAAAGAGAGGAGCTTGGAGCAACTACACAAAGTTTGGATTTTTGTATTCTCTACATCCATTAGCCGATCAAAGTGAGTATTTTTCCGCAACTTTACTTTGTTTATTCACACATGTTTTATGCTTAATTGATCCTAGGTTGTTCTTAGAGAATACAACAACATGTACATATAGCCCATCCACAAGTTGGGTATAGGGCATATCCCTAACAATCTCCCACTTGCACTATAGCAAACTAGTATGAATCTGGACAACATACTCCCGGGTGTGCCTATCATGCTTTTGTTGAGTCAGCCCTTTAGTCAGAGAATCTGCAAGATTATCTTCTGTGGGTATTTTCTCTATAATAACTTATTTTCTCTCAACAATCTCTCTGATGAGATGAAATCGCCTGAGTACATGCTTGAATTTCTGGTGGGACCTTGGTTCCTTTGATTGAGCAATGGCGCCCGTGTTGTCACAGTACATCGTGACGCCATTCTTTATCTCGGGAAGCACTTCCAGCTCTGTGATGAACTTTTTTATCCAGACTGCTTCTTTAGCTGCTTCAGATGCTGCAATATACTCGGCTTCAGTGGTGGAGTCCGCTGTAGTTGACTGCTTTGAGCTTTTCCAATTGACAGCACCGTCATTCAAAGTAAACAGATATCCTGTTTGCGATCTGCTGTCATCCCAAACTGTCTGAAAGCTCGCATCACAGTAACCAATGACTTTCATCTCAGAATAATCTCCATATGTCAAAAACACATCTTTAGTTCTTCTCAGATACTTTAGGATTGTTTTGACAGCTACCCAGTGTTGCTCACCAGGATTTGCCTGATACCTGCTCGTTATGCTAAGAGCATAGGAGACATCAGGTCTTGTACATAGCATGGCGTACATGATCGATCCTATAGCTGAAGCATAAGGGATCCTACTCATACGCTCTCTATCTGAAAGTGTATGTGGACATTCCTCCTTAGATAATTTGATTCCAGGACAAGTAGGTAAATTACCTCTTTTGGAATCTTCCATTTTGAATCTTTTCAAAACCTTATATATGTACGTAGATTGAGAAAGTCCTAACAACCTCTTAGATCTATCACGATAGATCTTAATGCCGAGGATGTAGGCTGTTTCTCCTAAATCTTTCATGGAGAAATTCTGAGATAACCATTGCTTGGTGGCTTGCATCATGGGAATATCCTTCCGGATGATTAATGTCATCGACATATAATACAAGAAATACAACAGCACTCCCACTACTTTTCCTGTAAACATAAGGCTCGTCTACATTTTAATGAAGTCAAATTCTTTGATTGTCTCATCAAATCGTATATTCCAGCTTATGGAGGCTTGCTTGAGTCCATAAATGGATCGTTTAAGCTTGCATACTTTATTATTATCATCCTTAAATGCAAACCCCTCAGGTTGTGTCATATAGACTTCCTCTAGGAGCTTCCCATTAAGGAAAGCTGTTTTGACAACCATCTGCCAAATCTCATAATCAAAGTGTGCAGCTAGTGCCAGTAAAATTCTAATGGAATTTATCATTGTGACAGGCGAGAAGGTTTCCTCATAGTCAATTCCTTGGATTTGTCTATAACCTTTCGCCACCAACCTAGTCGTATAGGTTTGGATGTTTCCTTCTGCATCAGTTTTACGCTTGTAAATCCACTTGCAGCCTATGGGTTTTATCCCTTCAGGTGCATCTACCAAGTCCTAGACTTGATTCTGATACATAGAGTCTATTTCAGATTTCATGGCCTTAAGCCACTTGACTGAATCAATGTCACGCATTGCTTCGTCATAACTGATGGGATCGTTATTATCGATGACCTGATCATGTTCCTCATCAATATGAAAACCATATCTTTCAGGCTCATGTCTTTCCCTACCAGACCTTCTGAGTTCATAACCTTCTGGTTGTTTCGTCGCTGCCATTTTAAGGGGCCTGAGGTTTAGTTATATATTAGTTTGTTCTTCTCGTACCTCATCGAGGTCAAGTCTACTCCCCCTATATTTCTTGAGAAGGAATTCATTCTCTAGAAATTTAGCATTTCGTGAGACAAATGTTCTTTGTTCATTTGGGACGTAGAACACGTATGCTCTTGAGTTCAAGGCATATCCTACAAACTTACATTTAACTGCCATATCATCCAATTTGTTAGTTTGTGTGAGCTTAACATATGCGTCACATCCCCAAACTCTTAGATAACTAAGACTAGAACGTTTCCCAGACCATAACTCATATGGTGTTTGACTAACAGTCTTGGAAGTTACTTGGTTTAGTAGTAGTGCTGCAGTTTCTAAAGTAAGACCCTAAAATGAAAGAGGTAGATCCGTGCCTGACATCATTGATCAGACCATATCTAATAATGTCTGATTTCTCCTTTCGGAGACCCCATTATGCTGTGGAGTTCCTGTTAGGGATATGCCCTATACCCAACATGTGGATGGGCTATATGTACATGTATTTGTAATATTTTCATTAATTAATAAAATGGCAATCTTTATTATACGTGTCTTACATAACTTATATAAATCATCAACACTGTAATAAATCCATTAGAGTAATAAGACGATGGCTTCCACGCCTTATGAGAATCATTACTCTTAAATGTTCTTAGTCATAGTTTTGTGAATAATATGGGCGTTCACAAAACGGAGAGACTAGCATGATGATATGATCCGCCCTTAAGTGGAGTAGCCGATCTCATAGGCTACTAGTGGAGATCCGTCCGCTTGGTGTATCACATGGATGCATGAGTTGCTCGTGTCCATCGAACTGACCACCGAAAGTTTTCATATGGAGTGTTTATCCCATGTGTCTGTGAGAACTTTCATGTATCGATTATATGACTAGTCCTTAGATTTGAGGTCTTTACAATCTTATGTGTGGATCAAATAACTTTGACATTCTCATACCCCGGTTCAAAAGATCCGGTCATAAGGGTATGATTGGGTCATTTGTTGAAACACATGAAGTTTGTAAAGATACAACAGAGAATCGCCACTCTCTTGGATAATATTTTCTTATAAGAGTAGTATTCTAGTTCGCGGGTAGATATGTGTGATCAATGCTTGAGACTGTGGCCAGAGCGGAAGAATCATGTGAGATTCTTGGGTTAGCACGATTCATGACACAATCAACATCATACATTTGACCATATGGGTAGACACTTTTCGAACCCTAGGTCAATAGGTGGGGATACAGTGAGGCGATGGACCATATCATATGTAAATCGCATACATAATGGGTATATATACCTTTCCTTCTCATTTGGGGGCCTTGACATGTTGCTAGATGGCAACCTTGGTAATTGAAATCGAACGACCATCTGATCGGAGGATAATTTATGTTCGATTAAATTATCACGATTCATTTCATGTCCAACTTGAGGGGAACCCAAAAGGTCACACACAACAAAGTCGAAATCAATGGTTAACAGTGCACAGTACATATTTAACAGCATATATGATTGCTGTATGAATTGTTCATAAATGGTTAAATGTGTTTAATTATTGAACATATCATTTATGAGGTTCCATAGTGGCTTAGGGATTGGTGAATGACGATAGAGGCACTTTGGGAATTGGAATTAAAAAAAATTACTATTCATATGAATAGTAACACGTGAATAGTAAAATTTTTATTTATTTATTTTTGTTATTTGTTTTGAATTCCAATGTGGTTTTATAATCTCATTAAGCCATTAAATTAAGATCCAATGGCTAAGATTAAATTGGCTTTAATCCCACATCATATTCTTAATTAATTTTGTTGTCTTTAGAGCACTATATAAACCCAAATAATTCTTCACAAATTTTTGCACCGAACCTTTCATATCTTGGGTTTATATAAGAAAGCAACTCTAAAGTTTAAGAGTAAGCCATTGATTTTGAGGATCCGTAAGTCTAATTGACTAGAGGAACCTCGAGTTAAAAGTTTTGAGGTATTTGCCTAGGCTAGCACCAAGGGCAAAATACTCGTGCACTCAAGGTGTAGTCTTGCCGTTGAGTTTTGGCTTTGGTGTGTGCATATTTGGAGGCCACACACTTGGGTGGATCTTTGGAACATGGAAGAGTTTGTTGAGTTTGAGAAAAGCTTGTAGATTGGAGGGATAACTGGAGGAGTCTACGGTTCAAGTAAGTCTTTTTCTTTCTTTATTTTTATTAGAGTTCTTGTGATAGTTAGCATGTTTAGATTTATGTTCTTTGCATGTTTTATGAGTTTTATGCTTAGAATATATAGTAACATGCCTAGGCTTGTAGAACAATCGAAACAAATGGGTCTTGGGCAAAGGGAAAGCGGCATCATAATTTTAATTTTTCGCTGCGCACTCGCGGCCGCTTCCCACAGTGGTATCAACGCGTCATTTTTGTTTTGATTAGTTCTCACTCATTTGAACTCGAAATTGGGTGTTTTAAAGCTCGTTGGAAAGACCGTTTAGAAATCTTAAAATTATCTTACGACAAGAAAAGATTTCTATGTTCTTGAAAGACCGTTTCCCCCTAAACCCGCAGAAGATGCTGACCAAAATACATTCGATGCTTGGAAGAAACACGTCGATGATGATGAGCAAGCAGTTTGCATAATGCTTGGCTCTATGTCGGACGAACATTAGAAAGCTCACGAAGATATGGATGCTTAAACCATCATCTTTCACTTGAAGAAGTTGTATGCAACTTCTGTTCATACCGTGAGATTCCAAGTGCCATGTGCCTTATTCCAAACAAGGTATAAGAAATGATCTGTTAGTGGACATGTGCTTAAGATGATTGGCCACATTGAAAAATTGGCCAACCTCGGGTTCATCATGGATCATGAGATATGTCAGGATCTAATTCTTCAGTCCTTACCAAAAGAATTATCTAACTTTATTATGCAGTTTCATTTGTCTGATAAAGAAGCTACTTTAGCAGAATTGCACAATCTGATAAAGCAAGCAGAGAAGGACTTGAAACCGGAGCTTAAAACCTCCGTCATGCTTACGGGTACAGACCTGAAGCCACAAGGCCAAAAGAAAAATAAGGGCAAGGCCAAGTAGGGGTGGGCATCGGATCGGATCAAATCAGATCCGATCCGATTCGATCCATTATCAAATTCGATCGAATTTTTTTTTAATTCAATATGCAAAACGACGTCATTTTGGAGTATTTAAACGACGTCATTTTGCTAAGGGTTCATTTAGGTCATCTGTCTTCTGATACGACTGTCTTCTTCAATCATCACTTCATCATTTCAATTTTCACAGTTTTCACTTTTCAGTTCACTCTTTAGCCTCTTCGCCTTCGGTATTCGGTCTTCCTTTACTCTTCAATCTTCATTGGATCGGTCTTCCTTTACTCTTCAATCTTCAGTGAATCAGTTACCTTCTTCAATCTTCATCGCTCTGAATCGGTCCGATTTTCTTGTTTCATGATCAAAATGAGAGAGTTTTGAAGAAAAAAATGGACCTCCTGTAGACGATTGTTGCCCGATCTGCTTCGGTGATTTTACTATTCCTTGTAAAGCCAATTGCGGTCACTGGTATTGCGGTTAGTTTTCTTTTTATTTTTATTTTTATTTTTAAAAATTTGTTGAAATTTAATGGAATTATAATTTTGTATATTGCGTTTTTTTGTAATTTTACATTTGGTTTGTGATAAGACGGAGAGAAGTTAGAAAATGAAATTAGATGATTGTACTTGCATTTAGGGTTTTGTTTTGTTTGGTTGCTGATAAAATGTAGGAAAATGGCAGAATTTATGTTTTATTGCGGTCATTTTTTCTTTTTATCTTTCTTAAATTTTGTGAAATTATTTATATATTGTAATTGTTGGGGTTTAGTTGTGATTTTGTCATGATTTTTATTTTCAAGAGAACATGATCAAGAGGCGTATTTATTGTTATTCAAATGCTTCTCTAGAACTCACAATTTGATACCTACTGTTTTTGTTCGTCTATGAATGAAAATGCTGAGGCAAAGCTGTTCTTGTTCTTGATGTATATTGTTAGTTTATTTGTTTTAATGTGATAATCTGGGATCTTTTACTCATATACTAAAGTTGGGCTTTTCATTTTGCAAAGTTTGTACATTGTTTGAAGGCAAGAATATATCCTATTTGTGAACAATGCTAGTCTCTGGTTAATTTATTAGCACTTGATATTTTTGTCAAAATGCATTTAAGTGTAAACAATAAGGAACATAAGTAAGACACATGTCTATGTCTATGAGTGTTGTTTGATTGTTCATTGTCCAAGTGTTGTACTGTTGTGCTAATCTAAGCTCGAAAATAATGTTAATTAGCTTACTAGTTCGATTAACATGGTCGTCAGTTCAACTGTGATCAACCAATTTGATTTTGTCTTCTGACTCAGTTGTATAACTCAAGTTGGTGTTGGAGAAAGATTTGACTTCATCTGCATAATTTGCTGTATAGTAATTTAATCCCAGGAAATCAGTTGATCCTTTTACCATTATTGATTCTGATTTTGAGAATTTTGGCAGTCGATTGCCGACCAAATATTCCATGCTCTTGGCTTGGGGTAGCTTCCATATGTGATCGGATCAAAAAACCTGCAAATGTTGTTTTAAGAAACTTGTCAGCAAATAGATGAATTACTCAAGGCATAAATGAACTTCATATAGTCACCAGATTAACTCACCATCCGAATATAAAATTGAACCATGCTAGTAACCATATGTATTACATTTATTCATTTAATATATTTAAATAACATTGTACGAATATGTCTAATTGTCTATTTTATTTTCGTTGTAGATGAGTGGGTTTGAAAGCTCACCCAACAGTAGTGGGTCGGAATCAGATTCATTTGATGTACAATTAAGAGAAACAAGAAAACAGAAAAGAAAATTTCCATCAAACTCTGAGAGACCGCCATTGTCAAAAAAACATGATTCATCGCCATCAATTACGATATGATGGTGCCTTTACGATATGAAGTGGTTATATACTTATATTTTATATTTCAGAAACATTGTTTATTAATTTCCATCTTTTGCAGGCCTGATGTTGGTGTGCTGCTGCCGTGCTGGAAGTGGAAGGACACTGGGGATACTGGATAGTATTGTGGATTGATTGATATTGTGGTCATGTTGGTTGTGTTGTGTGTACTGTCACTACTGTGTAGTGAAAATTTTGGCTTTTGTAGTTTTGTTGATCTTGTGGTATTGTTATGTGAGTGTGTACTGTCAACTAATTTTGTTCATCTTGTGGTCATGTTATTATTGTTATTGTTATGTGTACTGTCAAAACTAGATTATGCTGGCAGTTTTGGTCATGTTATTATTGTTATTTTGTTCATCTTGATGATATGTTATTGTTACTGTCTGTGTAGTGAAAATTCGGATCAGATCGGATCGATCCGATCCGAAATCATCCTATTTCGGATCGGACCAATCCGATCCGAATTGGTTTGAATCGGATCGAACCAATCCGATCCGAAACAGGATGATTTCGGATCGGATTGGTCCGATCCGATTCGAATTCGAATCCGATCGAATCAATCCGATTTGATCCGATAATTATCGGATCGAATCAGATCGAGTTCGATAAGATGATCCGATCCGATCGAATCATATATTTCAGCGCATTTCGGATCGGATCGAATTCGGATTCGGTTCGATCCGATCTAAATCCGATAATGCCCAGGGCTAAGGCCAAGACTCCATATCACCTAAAGCTCAATGGTAAGGTGGAGAAGAAAAAAGGGAAAGGGGAAATGTTTCTTTTGTGGAAAGAATGATCATTGGAAGAAAGACTGCAAATCCTTGAAAGCCAAGGAAGCTAGGGAAGCCCAAGAAGCCCAATGCTTCAGGTATGTTGTATATGATTGAACTATATTCTCAAAACTCTGAACCTTCTACTTAGGTGCTTGACATCGGTTGTGGGACTCACTTGTGTAACAATGTGCAGAGCCTGAGAAACAGTAGGAGACTCCGTCATGGGGAGGTTGACTTACGCATGGGTAATGGAGAAAAACTGGCTGCATTGTGCGTAGGGACATATTCATTAGTTTTGCCGAATGATTTAGTTTTAGACTTAGAAGATTGTGTTTATATACATTCTATAGTAAAGAACATCATTTCAATTTATTCTTTATGTAATAAAGGTTTTTCATGCCTAATAAGTTGTAATGAATGTTCTATTATTTCAATGAAAGAAATATTGAGATGGTATTTTGAATAATGGTAGCTAGTCTTACAAACTAACAAAGAATGTTCAACCTCTAATATATATATAACGTTAACCGACGAATTAATCTCAAGAATCACTTCTATGCACATCGATTAGGTCATATCAATGAAACAAGATTAACTAAGCTATATAAGATGGGTTTCAGACCCTTCAAATATGAACCTTATGGAACTTGTGAGTCTGTTTACATGGTAAAATGACCAAATTACCCTTCAAAGGTAAATGACAGTGTGCAACGGAGACACTGTTGGGGTTGGTGCTCAGAGCGCCAATTCCCGGTTGTATTTCTGTTAAATACTTATGTAAAACATTATTATTATGAATAATATATGCAGTTTCTATAATATAATCTATCTTTCTATATGGTAAAGACGTAATGACCCTAGAATGATTAGTCATGATACAGTTGCAAAAGCGTCGCAACGGACATTGAGTAGTATCATGACGTTGTCATTCTCAGACAGTTCCTGGTCAAGGTTTACACTACTTGGTCAGTATAGTAAACCCGTTGAGACCGGTACATGTCGTATACTGGAATATATGATTCCAATGGTTTCTCAATGAACCATTAGTCTTGGAGACTAGTATAGACGTGTAGGTGTTTATAGCGGATAAACACTGAACGACTCACCGAAGATTCTTAATGGATGGTACACCAGCGTCAATAAGAATCTTCTTGGGTTGAGTAGCACTTGTGATTCTTAGACTTGAGATGCCATTGTGGGCACATGAGACATCTTCTACACTTAGACGGCAGTCACGTCACCGATCTATTTAGATCAGACCTCCGCCTGTTCGTTGGGTGTAGATAGATCCTCAGGGTGTCCTATGTGTATCAAGATAGGATCCGTCAGTTCTGTGTATCAGAGCATAGGTAGTCCATATGATTAGCAATCAGATAAAACCATGGGCCCGTGGTAAAGTTTAGAAGCTAGTTCTAAACATTCTTTTGAGATTGCTAATAGAATAGTCGACTGGATAATCCCGATAGAGATTTGACGTTTACATCTATATCTCTGGGATTTATCCGGATACCTGTGACGGAGGAATTATACATTTTCCATGACCTCGACCTGTATGGTTCAGCGAGATTATCCGTGATCGTCATAATCTACGGGTGGATAGATTATGGACACGAAATTAGATTTCGTGACGGATATACCTGAATCTAGAGAGTCTCAATAATGAAACATACTCGTAGAGCACTAGAGCAACATTAATAAATAATATTGATTATTTATAAAGTCGTTTAAAAGTTAAACGCTAGATACGTGCTAAAAGAACTAAATAGTCATTTGCTTAATTATTGTGTATTTACATTTAATACTTGATTAATTTAAGTACACATTAATTAATAGTCAAAATGAGTTATTTGACTTATATCCTAAATGAATATATATGTTTTTAATATTTAATGTAAATATTATACATATATTTAATATATTTGTATTTGATTAATTAATTAATTATTTAATTGTTAAATGATTAAATTAATTAAAATATAATATCTTACATTAGGATATTTAAGTAAATGATGTTAGTTGCAATTGTTGACTTAAATAAATATCTATAAAGTAGTTTTAGATATTTATATTAAGATAAAAAATGCATTTGAAATGAAATTGAAATGAAAAACTTGTAATTCTGCTTGTTGAATTCGGCCATAGGCTAATTTGCACAAGTATATATAATTGTTTCATTTGCTTTTCATTTGGATTAACCTAATACATTTCACAAAACATAAACTCCATTGAAAAGCTAAGGAACTTGAGAAAAAGAAAGACAAAATCAAAAAGCTTGGAAATTTAGTAAGTTTCTCAAACTTGCTATTAGTAAGGAATTTGTTCCTTAGGTTCTAGGCTTTAAATATGATATTCTTAGGATGTCTCTTTCTTTGTCCTTGTGGTTTTTGTTGATGGAAGTTTTGTTGAAGTGTGAAGCATGTGTAATGAAGGAAGTGTTAACTATTGTAGTAATAAATTCTTTTAAGGTTTTGGAAACCATGTTGCTAATCTAGAGTTGTTGACCCACTCTTAAATGACCTAGATTTGATCTTGAGTTGTTTCATTGTGTTGAGACTTGGATTGGATGGAAGAATGATGATTGAAACATTTGATTTAACCAATTTGGTCTAATTTGTCCAATTTGATGAAATTGAAAAATTAGGGTTCATGACCAATTCCAAATTTGGGGTTTTCATATATGTTGTGTATTTGGTGTGTGTATATGATGCATATAAAGTTTCATGTTGATTGGATTACATTCGGATGTGTTTTGAAGCATGAAATGACAAATGGCCAAAATGTGCACTAATGAGTGCTTCGGCCTTGATGATGAATTTGGGGTTTTTTGTTGCTTTTGTGTTTTGATGTTTTGAACATGCTAAGTTCATCTTAGAAATGATTTAGAATCATTCAAAATTGATTTGATCAATTTCGGACTAAAATGGACAAAAATACAAAGTAAGGGTATTTCGGTAAATTCACTTAAATATGATTTATTGAATTTATTTTCATAATTTGATTATTGGAATGTTAAATAAATATGTTTATTTAATTAATCCGAGAAAAAGTTTTGAAATCGGAAAATACGATTTTCCACCGCTTCCGCTGCGTTACCGGATTCACCCCCTAAAAACCCCTACAAAATGGTATCAGAGCGAGTCTGATTCTAGGCCACCTAATATGATTAGCCTTCATTGAATCAATGTTTAATCATGTTTTCTTGACTTTATGCATGCTTATTAGGATCTAAATTGGTTAGATTTAGGGTGTATGACACTTAGCGGAAAATCCCTAATTAATAAGGTTGAATGTAATTATGTATTTGATGCATGTTATATGGTCCGTCTTGTCAATACGGTTTATGAATACTTCTTTGTGACTACATCCGAGACCGTGCCTCTGCTGTGAGGATGTAGCCGATAAAGATTTATTTATACCGGATGTATATCAGATACTAGGTAAATTCAAGTAAAAGCGGAATTCTGAACGTGCCCTAGCTGTCAGGATTACGTAAGTAACTTGAGTTTATCATTGACGAGTTTAACCTTGGTACGTCTCCTTGTGGGCCTGCCTTCGCAGCGACAACGAGAAACGGCCAGGACCGGATACTAGGAGTCATTAGTGAATGATTGACAAATGAGTTGTCTACCTGATGAATATACGTAGGCGAGACCGTGCCTCTGCTGTGAGCCGAAATATATTCACGGGATCCACTTTTCACTATTAGTATTTAATTTAATTATTAAATATTTGTATTCTGTTTTGGGATTACAGTATTGCATGATTTAGTGGGAGGGGCATATTAGATTAAAAATCCATGATCTAGTTTATGCTTTTGATATTATATGAAACTGCTTTATTTCTGCTAACCGTTTTTCGTGATCTATATGATAGATTGGCGATGGCGGCACAATCCACAAATCAGTTTGCGCGTATGCTTGATGCGAACAAACTGAAAGGCGCTGAGAACTTTGCAGACTGGGAATTGGATTTGAGGATTGTCCTCGATTCCGAAAAGCTGGGTTATGTTCTTGAGGGTCCGTTGCCCCTTGCAGTGGGTGCGGATGCTTCGGAGGAGGAACGCCAAGTTTTTGAAACTTGGAAGGATGATGATTTAAGGGTTAAATCATACATCCTTAGTTCACTGTCTCCGAAACTCAAGCAACAGTACTATGGTATGCTAGATTCCTATAGTATGATGACGCGATTGAGACAATCGTTTGAGAACCAAGAACAAGTGATTGTTCACAAAGTCGCCATGGAACTGTTCCATGCGCGTCTGGATGAGGGGCAAGTGTTAGCCCACATGTTCTTCAGATGATCGATTTGATCGATCAATTGAGGCAACATAATCTCATCTTGAATGACATTCTCGGTAGGAGTGTCATTCTTGGTTCACTACCAGCTTCATTTCGCCAGTTCGTGATGTACTTCAACATGCACGAGACTGTCTGTACCTACCAGGAGCTACATAAGATGTTGCTCACGGTAGAAGAGGACCTTAAGAAGGGAGTACCGACTCGCCCTCCTAGAACTACTTCTCTTTCGGCTCTTCCCAAGGATGGTCCAAGGGAAAGAACAAGAAAGGCAAGAAGAAGAAGAAGGCTTTTGGTCCTCAACAACAGGCGAAGATTGCAAAGCCCAAAGGGCTTCTGAAGACAAATGCCACCACTGCGGCAAAGTCGGGCACTGGAAAAGGAACTGTCCTGATTACATTGCCCAGCTGAGGAGAGACAGAGCATCTACATCAGGTACTTTTATTTTTCCAGTTATTGATTTATCTTTGGCTTGTGAAGCCGTTACATCCAACTGGATTTTAGATTCTGCTTGTCCCATTCACATTTGCAATTCGTTGCAGGTGCTGAAGGAAAGTAGGAGGCTGAAGCCCGGGAGAGATGCAGTTGCGGTTCGGGAGTGGAGACTCTTTGGATGAGTTGCAGTGGGAGTATGCGAGATCTCATTGCCGAATGGGACACTTTTGTTATATGACTGTCATTTTGTACCGGGATGTGTCGCAAATATTATATCACTTTTTGTATTGGATACAGAAGGCTTTTGTATTAATATTAAGAATAGTTCTTTGTATTTATATGATAAAAATAATATTCAGATCCTTTGTTGTCCAAACCAGCATGGTCATTATACATTGCAAACTTCAAAAGATATATTAAATACTGGAGTTAATAAACGTAGTTTACCTGTAATTAATAATACTGAACTTTGGCATATGAGACTTGGTCACATTGGCGTTAAACGCCTTACCCAATTGGTTAGGAATGGTTTGATACCAGATCTTACCATTGAATCCTATCCAACTTGTGAATCCTGTATTCAGGGTAAGATGACCAAAGCCCCATTTTCTGGTGTTGGACACCGCGCCACTAACTTACTGGAACTCGTACATTCTGATGTATGTGGTCCACTAAGTCAAACTGCTCACAGTGGTTATTCGTACTTCGTTACCTTTACCGATGATTTGTCACGGTACGGTTATGTGTATTTGATGCGACATAAATCGGAAACCTTTGAAAAGTTCAAAGAGTTCCGAAATGAAGTAGAAAAACAAACTGGTAAATATATTAAATGCCTTCGATCAGATCGAGGCGGCGAATATATGAGTGGTGAGTTCATGGATTATATGAAGGAGAATGGGATTCTCGCTCAATATACTCCTCCAGGTACACCACAGCACAATGGTGTATCTGAAAGGAGAAATCGGACTTTATTGGATATGGTCCGATCGATGTTGAGTTTCACAGATTTGCCCTATTACTTATGGGTTACTCTCTCTTAACAGCCGCACATCTTTTGAATAAGATTCCTTCAAAGGCTGTTCCTACGACACCGTATGAGATATGGTTCGGTAGGAGACCAAATCTTAATTATATTAAGGTTTGGGGTTGTCCTGCCTATGTCAGGGTGACTCAGCAAGATAAGCTTTCGCCTCGAGGGCAAAAGTTTAGGTTTGTTGGATATCCTTCGAATACGAGGGGATATCTGTTCTATGATACCGAGCATCGAAATGTGTTCGTAGCTCGCTTCGCAAAATTTCTAGAAGTAGAATTTTTGTCAGAAGGTGGTAATCATAGACAGGTTGAGCTTGATGAAGTCCAACCTGAAAACAACGAACCAATGGAGGAACCTGAAGTTCAAGTAGATGAAGGACCTTCAACACACACACTCCGTAGGTCGGAAGGGTATCTAGACCTCCTGAACGCTTGTATTTGATACAAGAAAAGAGTCTGGATGTTCTCTTAGTTGAAGAGACAGATCCTTTCACCTATAGAGAATCGATGTTGGACATCGACTCCTGGTGAAATGGCAAAGTGCCATGAAATCCGAGATAGACTCAATGCATGAAAATCAAGTTTGGGACTTGATTCCGCTTCCCGAAGGAATTGTTCCTATCGGTTGTAAATGGGTTTACAAGAGGAAGCGCGGGCCTGACGGTAAGGTTGAAACTTACAAGGCCCGACTGGTAGCAAAAGGTTACACGCAGCGACCTGGCGTCGACTACGATGAAACTTTTTCGCCGGTAGCAATGCTTAAGTCTATCCGGATTTTGCTTTCTATAGCTGCGTATCATGACTACGAGATTTGGCAAATGGATGTCAAAACGGCTTTTCTAAATGGATTTCTTGATGAAGAAATCTATATGGAACAGCCGGAAGGTTTCACGTCCAGCGAAACCTCGGGTATGGTATGTAAGCTTAAGAAGTCCATTTATGGACTTAAACAAGCTTCACGAAGTTGGAATCTTCGATTCGATGAGATTATTAGATCGTCTGGTTTTCTCAAGAATTCGGAAGAATCCTGTGTGTATCAGAAGGCCAGTGGGAGCATGGTCGTATTTTTAGTCCTATATGTTGATGACATCCTAATCATTGGGAATGATTTAGGTATGTTACAAAGCGTCAAAGCGTACCTCTGTAAGAATTTCTCCATGAAGGACCTGGGAGAAGCTTCCTATGTTTTAGGGATAAAACTCTATAGAGATAGACAAAGGAGGCTGATTGGGTTATCCCAATCAACGTACGTAGATAAGATCTTGGAACGGTATAGTTTGGTAACTGTAAGACAGCAAACATACCGTTCAGACATGGGATTCATCTTTCTAAGAAGATGTGTCCACAAACAGAAGATGAGAAGGTTAGAATGTCTAACCAACCTTATGCTTCGTGTTTGGGTAGCATAATGTATGCCATGTTATGTACGAGGCCTGATATCAGTTTCGCTGTTAGCGTAACTAGTCGATATCAGTCCAATCCAGGTAATGACCATTGGATGGCCATTAAACATATCCTAAAGTATCTTAAAGGTACTAAGGATAAGTTGATATATATGGAGGAAACGAACTGCAGGTTAATGGGTATACAGACTCCGATTTCCAATCGGATCCCGATGATAGAAAGTCTACATCTGGATTTGTCTTTACCCTTAACGGAGGTGCAGTTTGTTGGAAGAGTTCCAAACAGGGATCGACAGCTGATTCCACCACTGAGGCGGAATATATTGCAGCTTCTGAAGCTGCAAAAGAGGCTGTGTGGATAAAGAACTTTATCACAGAATTGGGAGTTGTCCCAAGTATCGAGAATGCGATTCCGTTATACTGTGATAATACTGGAGCCATTGCGCAAGCAAGAACCGAGGGCGCATCAGAAGTCGAAGCATGTGGAACGCAAGTACCACATCATTCGAGAGATCGTGTCGCGAGGGGATATTGTCGTGTGCAAGGTACCGAGTGAAGATAATGTAGCAGACCCGCTGACGAAGGCCATACCTCCGAAGTTGTTTGATAAACACGTGGAGTCGATGGGTATTAGATACAATCGATATTGGCACTAGAGCAAGTGGGAGATTTTGTTGGGGTTGGTGCTCAGAGCGCCAATTCCCGGTTGTATTTTTGTTGAATACTTCTGTAAAACATTATTATTATGAATAATATATGCAGTTTCTATAATATAATCTATCTTTCTATATGGTAAAGACGTAATGACCCTAGAATGATTAGTCATGATACAGTTGCAAAAGCGTCGCAACGGACATTGAGTAGTATCATGACGTTGTCATTCTCAGACAGTTCCTGGTCAAGGTTTACACTACTTGGTCAGTATAGTAAACCCGTTGAGACCGGTACATGTCGTATACTGGAATATATGATTCCAATGGTTTCTCAATGAACCATTAGTCTTGGAGACTAGTATAGACGTGTAGGTGTTTATAGCGGATAAACACTGAACGACTCACCGAAGATTCTTAATGGATGGTACACCAGCGTCAATAAGAATCTTCTTGGGTTGAGTAGCACTTGTGATTCTTAGACTTGAGATGCCATTGTGGGCACATGAGACATCTTCTACACTTAGACGGCAGTCACGTCACCGATCTATTTAGATCAGACCTCCGCCTGTTCGTTGGGTGTAGATAGATCCTCAGGGTGTCCTATGTGTATCAAGATAGGATCCGTCAGTTCTGTGTACAGAGCATAGGTAGTCCATATGATTAGCAATCAGATAAAACCATGGGCCCGTGGTAAAGTTTAGAAGCTAGTTCTAAACATTCTTTTGAGATTGCTAATAGAATAGTCGACTGGATAATCCCGATAGAGATTTGACGTTTACATCTATATCTCTGGGATTTATCCGGATACCTGTGACGGAGGAATTATACATTTGCCATGACCTCGACCTGTATGGTTCAGCGAGATTATCCGTGATCGTCATAATCTACGGGTGGATAGATTATGGACACGAAATTAGATTTCGTGACGGATATACCTGAATCTAGAGAGTCTCAATAATGAAACATACTCGTAGAGCACTAGAGCAACATTAATAAATAATATTGATTATTATAAAGTCGTTTAAAAGTTAAACGCAAGATACGTGCTAAAAGAACTAGATAGTCATTTGCTTAATTATTGTGTATTTACATTTAATACTTGATTAATTTAAATACACATTAATTAATAGTCAAAATGAGTTATTTGACTTATATCCTAAATGAATATATGTTTTTAATATTTAATGTAAATATTATACATATATTTAATATATTTGTATTTGATTAATTAATTAATTATTTAATTGTTAAATGATTAAATTAATTAAAATATAAATCTTACATTAGGATATTAAGTAAATGATGTTAGTTGCAATGTTGACTTAAATAAATATCTATAAAGTAGTTTTAGATATTTATATTAAGTTAACAAATGCATTTGTAATGAAAATGAAATGAAAAACTTGTAATTTCATGCTTGTTGAATTCGGCCAAGGCTAATTTGCACAAAATAAATTGTTTTCATTTGCTTTTCATTTGGATAACCTAATACATTTACAAACATAAACTCCATTGAAGAAGCTAAAGAAACTTTGAGAAAAAGAAAGAAAAATCAAAAAAAGGCTTGGAAATTTAGTAAGTTTTTCAAACTTGCTATTAGTAAGGGAATTGTTCCTTAGGTTCTAGGCTTTAATATATGATATTCTTAGGATGTTCTCTTTCTTTTTTCCTTGTGGTTTTTGTTGATGGAAGTTTTGGTGAAGTGTGAAGCATGTGTAATGAAGGAAGTGTAAACTATTGTAGTAATAAACTTTCTTTTAAGGTTTTAGAAACCATGTTGCTAATCTAGAGTTGTTGACCCACTCTTAAATGACCTAGATTTGATCTTGAGTTGTTTCATTGTGTTGAGACTTGTGTTGAGACTTGGATTGGATGGAAGAATGATGATTGAACATTTGATTTAACCAATTTGGTCTAATTTGTCCAATTTGATGAAATTGAAAAATTAGGGTTCATGACCAATTCCAAATTTGGGGCTTTTCATATATGTTGTGTATTTGGGTGTATATGATGCATATAAAGTTTCATGTTGATTGGATTACATTAGGATTGTTTTGAAGCATGAAATGACCAAATGGCCAAAATGTGCACTAATGAGTGCATTCGGCCCCTTGATGATGATTTTGGGGTTTTTTGTTGCTTTTGTTGTTTTGATGTTTTGAACATGCTAAGTTCATCTTAGAAATGATTTAGAATCATTCAAAATTGATTTGATCAATTTCGGACTAAAATGGACAAAAATACAAGTAAGGGTATTTCGGTAAATTCACTTAAATATGATTTATTGAATTTATTTCATAATTTGATTATTGGAATGTTAAATAAATATGTTTATTTAATTAATCAGAGAAAAAGTTTTGAAATCGGAAAATACGATTTTCCACCGCTTCCGCTGCGTTACCGGATTCACCCCTAAAAACCCCTACAGACACTAGAACTCATACATTCTGATGTATACAGACCAATGTCAGTCACCGCTAGAGGTGGATTCTTATACTTCATTATCTTTATCAATGATCACTCGCGATATGGGTATGTGTACCTTATGCGTTATAAATCTGAAGCCTTTGAGAAATTCAAAGACTTCAAAACTGAAGTAGAAAACCAGCTTAATAAAAGTATTAAGTCACTAAGGTCTGACCGAGGTGGTGAATACTTAAGCAATTAATTTCAAGATTACTTGAGAGAAAATGGCATTGTTTCCCAGTGGACTCCTCCGGGAACTCCACAACATAATGGGGTCTCCGAAATGAGAAATCAGACATTATTAGATATGGTCCGATCAATGATGCAAGGCACGGATCTATCTCTTTCATTTTGGGGTCTTGGTTTAGAAACTGCAACACTATTACTAAACCAAGTTCCTTCAAAGACTGTTAGTCGAACACCATATGAGTTATGGTCTGGGAAACGTCCTAGTCTTAGTTATCTAAGAGTTTGGGGATGTGATGCATATGTCAAGCTCACACAAACTAATAAAATTGGATAATAGGGCAGTTAAATGTAAGTTTGTAGGATATGCCTTGAACTCAAGAGCATACATGTTCTACGTCCCAAATGAACAAAGAACATTTGTCTCACGAAATGCTAAATTTCTAGAGAATGAATTCATTCTCAAGATATATAGTGGGAGTAGACTTGACCTCGATGAGGTACGAGAATAGCAAACTAACAAATAACTAAACCCCAGGCCCCTCAAAAGGGCAGTGACGGAACAACCACAAGGTTATGAACTCAGAAGGTCTGGTAGGGAAAGACATGAGCCTGAAAGATATGGTTTTCATATTGATGAGGAACATGATCAGGTCATCGATAATAACGATCCCACCAGTTATGACGAAGCAATGCGTGACATTGATTCAGTCAAGTGGCTTAAGGCCATGAAATCCGAAATAGACTATATGTATCAGAATCAAGTCTAGGACTTGGTAGATGCACCTGAAGGGATAAAACCCATAGGCTGCAAGTGGATTTACAAGCGTAAAACTGATGCAGAAGGCAACATCCAAACCTATACGACTAGGTTGGTGGCGAAAGGTTATAGACAAATCCAAGGAATTGACTATGAGGAAACCTTCTCGCCTGTTACAATGATAAATTCCATTAGAATTTTACTGGCACTAGCTGCACACTTTGATTATGAGATTTGGCAGATGGTTGTCAAAACAACTTTCCTTAATGGGAAGCTCCTAGAGGAAGTCTATATGACACAACCTGAGGGGTTTGCATTTAAGGATGATAATAATAAAGTATGCAAGCTTAAACGATCCATTTATGGACTCAAGCAAGCCTCCATAAGCTGGAATATACGATTTGATGAGACAATCAAAGAATTTGACTTCATTAAAAATGTAGACGAGCCTTATGTTTACAGGAAAAGTAGTGGGAGTGCTTTGTATTTCTTGTATTATATGTCGATGACATTAATCATCCAGAAGGATATTCCCATGATGCAAGCCACCAAGCAATGGTTATCTCAGAATTTCTCCATGAAAGATTTAGGAGAAACAGCCTACATCCTCGGCATTAAGATCTATCGTGATAGATCTAAGAGGTTGTTAGGACTTTTCAATCTACGTACATATATAAGGTTTTGAAAAGATTCAAAATGGAAGATTCAAAATGGAAGATTCCAAAAGAGGTAATTTACCTACTTGTCCTGGAATCAAATTATTTAAGGAGCAATGTCCACATACACTTTCAGATAGAGAGCGTATGAGTAGGATCCCTTATGCTTCAGCAATAGGATCGATCATGTACGCCATGCTATGTACAAGACCTGATGTCTCTTATGCTCTTAGCATAACGAGCAGGTATCAGTCAAATCCTGTTGAACAACATTGGGCAGCTGTCAAAACAATCCTCAAGTATCTGAGAAGAACTAAGGATGTGTTTTTGACATACGGAGATTGTTCTGAGATGAAAGTCATTGGTTAATATGATGCGAGCTTTCAAACCGACAGAGATGACAGCAGATCGCAAACAAGATATCTGTTTACTTTGAATAGCGGTGCTGTCAGTTGGAAAAGCTCAAAATAGTCAACTACAGCGGACTCCACCACTGAAGCCGGGTATATTGCAGCATCTGAGGCAGCTAAAGAAGCAGTCTGGATAAAGAAGTTCATCACGGAACTGGAAGTGCTTCCCGCGATAAAGAATGGCATCACGATATACTGTTACAACACGGGTGCCATTGCTCAATCAAAGGAACCAAGGTCCCACCAGAAATCCAAGCATATACTCAGGCGATTTCATCTCATCAGGGAGATTGTTGAGAGAAAAGAAGTTATTATAGAGAAAATACCCACAAAAGATAATCTTGCAGATTCTCTTACTAAAGGGCTGACTCACCAAAAGCATGATAGGCACACCCGAGAATATGGTGTCCAGATTCATACTAGTTGGCTATAGTGCAAGTGGGAGATTGTTATAGATATGCCCTATACCCAACTTGTGGATGGGCTATATGTACATGTATTTGTAATATTTTCATTAATTAATAAAATGGAAATCTTTATTATGCGTTTCTTACATTACTTATATGAATCATCAATACTGTAATAAAGCCCTTGGAGTAATAAGACGATGGCTTCCACGCCTTATGAGAATCATTACTCTTAAATGTTCCTATTCATAGTTTTGTGAATAATATGGGCGTTCACAAAGAGGAGAGACTATCATGATGATATGAACCGCCCTTAAGTGGGGTAGTCGATCTCATAGGCTACTAGCGGAGATCCGTCCGCTTGGTGTATCACATGGATGCATGAGTTGCTCGTGTCCATCGAACTGACCGCCGAAAGTTTTCATATGGAGTGTTTATCCCATATGTATGTGAGAACTTTCATGTATCGATTATATGACTAGTCCTTAGACTTGAGGTCTTTACAATCTTATGTGTGGATCAAATAACTTTGACATTCTTCTTCCCTGGTTCAAAAGATCCGATCATAAGGGTATGATTGGGTCATTTGTTGAAACACATGAAGTTTGTAAAGATACAACAGAGAATCGCCACTCTCTCGTATAATATTTTCTTATAAGAGTAGTATTCCAGTTCGCGGGTTGATATGTGTGATCAGTGCTTGAGACTGTGGCCACAACGGAAAAAACATGTGAGATTCTTGGGTTATCACGATTCATGACACTATCAACATCATACATTTGACCATATAGGTAGACATTTTCCATACCCTAGGTCAATAGGTGGGGATACAGTGAGGCGAGGGACCGTATCATATGTAAATCTCATACAGAATGGGTATATATATCTTTCCTTCTCATTTGGGGGCCTTGGCATGTTGCTAGTAATGATTGAATAAATCGCATCAGATGATAACTTTGTAAATCCGCTGACGAAAGCACTTTCTCAGCAGAAGTTTGAGCAACCCGTACATAATTCAAGTGTAGGACACTTGAGTGATTGGTTATAGGTCAAGTGGGAGATTGTTGGACAATTTTGACCCATAACATCACTATTTGTACAGAACATGGTGTTGTTGTACAAATTAACTATGTGACAAAGGAAATTTCTCTTTTATCATTTGTAATTAGATTACCGGGATACATAAATAATAAAAGGTCATTATGATTAGTTCCGGATTGAGATGATATGAGACAGTATCAATCCACGAAGGTTTAATCATTAAATAATCCATAGTCGTAGTATTATCGAGATTGGACATCGATAATACGGAATAGACTAGTATAACACTTGTGCGTGTTGTGGGAGCATAACGACATAGTTCTCATATATTTGGGTATTGGATACTCATGCAAATGTAATAGGAGGTTGTGTTTACTGATGGTACGGAAACAGCTTCGCTCTGAATAGACCCCTCAGAATTTCATTGGTAGTATGACTATGTGTCTATGGATGTCCGAATCAGAGTAGGTGTATTTGGTCTTAACCTGAGACTTGCACCGCTAATACTTGCGACAATCAATATACTTTGGTTTTGGTCATCCAGGGCCTTAACCGGTTCTGTGTACGCCTCTTCTGGGTATATTGAGAATCATAGTGTATTGGGTGTGATGTCAAGATGGAAGTATCACTCCAGTCATAGTGGGGATGATTGTCACGTAGGATACGGAACTAATACTCTTATGTACTACAGTCATCGGGATAATATGACAAGGTCATGATTATCCGATTATAGAGACTAGTTACCAGAGATTCGACATGTGCTTCGTATGGGGCAGACACAATTCCAGCCTCAGGCCTAGCACGTGACATCCGATACTGGATCGCAATACGCAATACTACGTATACTACGCCTGATATAGGTTACATATTCCTTTAAGAATATTTCTGGAGAATTGGGTAGGCACGGTGTTTTGCTAGAAGCCAACCATGTCTTGTAAATCGGTAAAAACGTAGTACTATTTACGTACGTGTTCGGATAGTCCGACGACCGGATTTACTGCCAACATATCCGGGGATCTCATGGGTCGCTTCCCGAAGATTCACCGATGACGTATGACTCGCACATTATTAATCTGGGATTAATTAATAGAGAGAGAAAATTAATCTGGGATTAATTACAGAAATATTTTATCTGGGATAAAATATTATTTAAAGAGAGAGAACGATTATTTGGAATTAATCGATAAAATAATATATTCGATATATTATATGAAATTAGATTTCGACGCGGAATTAAAATCAGATTTTAATTCGGGAAACGAGTTAATTTAGAATTAATTCGTCAGCGATATGAATAGTAATTTTGCTAGGCATAATTATTTAATTAAATTTGATTTAATTGCGTCGCAACGGAGAATTCGTTAATTCAGAATTAGCGAACCCGAGCTCGGGAGTGTTTGCGTGCCCACTTGCATTTCTAATTCAAGTGGGGCCCACAAGTCACATCAAGCGTCACATCATTAGTCATTCAAGTGATGGATGTCTTGTCACTTTGAGTGATGTGATGTCTAGTCAATTTTGAGTGATGTGATTTGTTGAGGGCATTAATTGCCATTTTGGCTCCAAAATTTGTTTGACTTTTTGAAAGGCATATACCAAATTTTGGAAATCAATTTTTTGGTAATTGTTTTAGAAACACAAACCAACTTACTTATTCTCTCTCCATCCTCTCCCATATTCGGCCTTGGGCCATTTTTTCTCTAAAAATTCCTTCATTGCCGTGAGCAAGAAGAAGACCAAAGGAAGATTTGTGGTAAATTTTTCTTATGCTAGCACATAAAGAGTCATCCAAAGGTGATAGGGAAACAAACCCATGAGCATGGAATCACCATTTACAAAGCTTGGAGCTTGGAGCAAACAAATGGAGATGACCGAAAATCATGGAGCATACAAACAAGGGCTTGGCCGAGAGCTTCAAAACTTGAAGAAATTTTTGTTGTTCCTCGCATCGTAAATCCGATCAATGTAAGTATGATTCTTCCATACTTCTTTGTTGTATTCACATGTTTAAATGCTTAAATTGATCTTGGTTTGACCTAGAAAACCCAACAACTAGATGTCAACCTTGGTCATTGAAATCGAACGACCATCAGATCGGAGGATAATTTATGTTCGATTAAATTATCACGATTCATTTCATGTCCAACTTGAGGGGAACCCAAAAGGTCACACACAACAAAGTCGAAATCAATGGTTAACAGTGCACAGTACATATTTAACAGCATATATGATTGCTGTAGGAATTGTTCATAAATGCTTCAATGTGTTTAATTATTGAACAGATCATTTATGAGGTTCCATAGTGGTTTAGGGATTGGTGAATGACGATAGTGGCACTTTGGGAATTGGAATAAAAAGATAAAAAATAATAATACTATTCACGTGAATAGTAACGAGTGAATAGTACCATGTGAATAGTAAATTTTTTTTTATTATTTGTTTTGAATTCCAATTCGGCCCAAACTCTTATTAGGGTTTTATAATCTCATTAAACTCCTAAATGAAGATCCAATGGCTAAGATAAAATTGGTTTTTATCCCACATCGGATTCTTAATTAATTTTGTTGTCTTTGGAGCACTATATAAACCCAAAGAATTCTTCACAAATTTTTGCACCAAACCTTTCATATCTTGGGTTTATATAAGTGAGCAACTCTAAAGTTTAAGAGTAAGCCACTGATTTTGAGGATCCTTAAGTCTAATTGACTAAAGGAACCTCGAGTTAAAAGTTTTGAGGTATTTGCCTAGGCTAGCACCAAGGGCAAAATACCCGTGCACTCAAGGCGTAGTCTTGCCGTTGAGTTTTGGCTTTGGTGTGTGCATCTTTGGAGGCCACACACTTGGGTGGCTCTTTGGAACGTGGAAGAGTTTGCTGAGTTCGAGAAAAGCTTGTATATTGGAGGGAGGACTGGATGAGTCTACGGTTCAAGTAAGTCTTTTTCTTTCTTTATTTTTATTAGAGTTCTTATGATAGTTACCATGTTTAGATTTATGTTCTTTGCATGTTTTATGAGTTTTATGCTTAGAATATATAGTAACATGCCTAGGCTTGTAGAACAATCGAAACAAATGGGTCTTGGGCAAAGGGAAAGCGGCATCATAATTTTAATTTTCCGCTGCACACTCGCGGCCGCTTCCCAACAGTGGTATCAACGTGTCATTTTTGTTTTGATTAGTTCTCACTCATTTGAACTCGAAATTGGGTGTTTTAAAGCTCGTTGGAAAGCTAACACCATGAATTTAATTTTAGTCACAAGTTTTGCATGATTTGGTTAATATTTGAATTTTGAAATTGCATTTAACTTTCACATGTTTGCAGAAAAATGTGAATATTATATTTATTTGAATAAAATAAAATGCAATATCATAATTAAATATTAATCAAAGTTATTTAATGCCTAAAATAATTCCAACATATTAAAACTCATATGCTTGATAATTCTATGTATGATTAGAATTGGCATGATTATTTTAGGGTGTAAGCATCTAGAGACTTTCTAAGAAATATAGAGTGTATTGCTTATCCATTAGCTAAGTAATTATTCCGTGATGAACTTAGAGATTTATTACCTTTAAGGTTAATAAATATAAATCATTTGTTTATAATAAAAGACATTATAAAAGATACAAGTGGGGTGGGACCAAGGCGTTAATAAAACTTTCCAAACTAAAGTTAATTTAACCAAATGTATTACTAGAGTTAGATAATGATTTGGTGTCTTCATTCACTCATTACCTTTTTATAGCCAAAAGGAAAAGCTATGAAGACATCTAGATAATCATTTACTCAAAGCTTACCTTAAAGCATATTTAAAGTGTTGGACTAATTTGGAGGATCTATTATTTATTCCTATCACCAAGGCGATAAGGGCCTAAGAGGTAAGGGTATTTAAGAGAGTTCGCTCCACCCTCCCTCTGGAGAATTTTCAATGGAGGAATCCATTTGACAGTTATTCACTTAAACTTGCTAAATTCCTCAATAATAATTTAAGTCTAAAATTTGCCTCCCATTGTAAAGTATTGACCCAAAGGGCTTAAATCGTATTGGCAGGACTAGGTTTTACCAGACTGGCCAATACCAATTTGTCCCCAAATCGTACTATTGACAATGGTTTGACTTTTCTGAGTCATAAGACGCAGCGACCCTTAGGCGTGGTCTTATAACTTAGTGGCAAAGATTGGGTGTCCACAAGGACTAGCATAAGCCATGGCATGTTTGATTGCCCAACCCAATGATCAAGGAATTGTGATTTATATCATAAATTGGTTGGGAACCTACCTAATTATCGTATTTTATAACGACCGGCCCTAGTCAGAGTTATGAAATGATGATAATGGGATCCTTGCCCACAAGAAATCCATCATATTGGGGTTGATGCGATTTGCTTAAAATTTTTAAACAATTGAGTGGGAGCAAATTCATAATATTAAAAGCCCATGTTATTATGAAACATTAATGAAAAACATATTCCTAATTTTAACATTCTCTCTTAACAGGTGGGTCAAAATATTTCACAAAAATTCAAATGGCAAACAGAGTATCACTTTGTTCCATCCTTGATGAGCATAAGCTCAAAGGGGACAACTACAGTGACTGGTTTAGAAATCTTAAAATTATCTTACGACAAGAAAAGATTTTCTACGTTCTTGAAAGACCGTTTCCCCCTGAACCCGCAGAAGATGCTAACCAAAATACATTCGATGCTTGGAAGAAATATGTCGATGATGATGAGCAAGTAGTTTGCATAATGCTTGGCTCTATGTCGGATGAACTTCAGAAAGCTCACAAAGATATGGATGCTTAAACCATCATCTTTCACTTGAAGGAGTTGTATGCAACTTCCGTTCATACCGTGAGATTCCAAGTGTCATGTGCCTTATTCCAAACAAGGTATAAGAAATGATCTGTTAGTGGACATGTGCTTAAGATGATTGGCCACATTGAAAAATTGGCCAACCTCGGGTTCATCATGGATCATGAGATATGTCAGGATCTAATTCTTCAGTCCTTACCAAAAGAATTCTCTAACTTTATTATGCAGTTTCATTTGTCTGATAAAGAAGCTACTTTAGCAGAATTGCACAATCTGATAAAGCAAGCAGAGAAGGACTTGAAACCGGAGCTCAAAACCTCCGTCCTACTAACGGGTACGGACCTGAAGCCACGAGGCCCAAAGAAAAATAAGGGCAAGGCCAAGGCTCCAGATCACCTAAAGCCCAATGGTAAAGTGGAGAAAAAAAAGGGAAAGGGGAAATGTTTCTTTTGTGGAAAGAAGGGTCATTAGAAGAAAGACTACAGATCCTTGAAAACCAGGGAAGCTAGGGAAGCCCAAGAGGCCAAGAAGCCCAATGCTTCAAGTATATTGTATATGATTGAACTATATTCTTAAAACTCAGAACCTTATACTTAGGTGTTTGACACCGGTTGTGGGACTCACTTGTGTAACAATGTGCAGAGCCTGAGAAACAGTAGGAGACTCCGTCATGGGGAGGTTGACTTACGCATGGGTAATGGAGCAAAACTGGCTGCATTGTGCATGGGGACCTATTCATTAGTTTTTCAGAATGGTTTAGTTTTAGACTTAGAAGATTGTGTTTATGTACCTTCTCTAGTAAAGAACATCATTCCAACTTCTTCTTTATGTAATAAAGGCTTTTCATGCCTAATAAGTTGTAATGAATGTTCTATTAATTTCAATGAAATAAAATATGGAGATGGTATTTTGAATATGGTATCTATGTCTTACAAACTAACAAAGAATGTTCAACCTCTAATATATACAACGTTAACTCGAATAATCTCAATGAATCACTTCTATGGCACAGTCGCTTAGGTCATATCAATGAAACAAGATTAACTAAGCTACATAAGGATGCGTATTTCAGACCCTTCAAATATGAACCTTATGGAATTTGTGAGTCTTGTTTACATGGTAAAATGACCAAATTACCATTCAAAGATAAGGGACATCATGCAACAGAGACATTAGAACTCATACATTCTGATGTATGCGGACCAATGTCAGTCACCGCTAGATGTGGATTCTCCTACTTCATTACCTTTATCGATGATCACTCACGATATGGATTTGTGTACCTTATGCGGTATAAATCTGAAGCCTTTGAGAAATTCAAAGGCTTCAAAGCTGAACTAGAAAACTAGCTTAATAAAAGTTTTAAGTCACTAAGGTCTAACCGATGTGGTGAATACTTAAGCAACGAATTTCAAGATTACTTAAGAGAAAATGTCATTATTTCCCAGTGGACTCCTCCGGGAACTCCACAGCATAATGGGGTCTCCGAAAGGAGAAATCGGACATTATTTGATATGGTCCGATCAATGATGCCAGACAAGTATCTACCTCTTTCATTTTGGGGTCTTGGTTTAGAAACTGCAACACTACTACTAAACAAAGTTCCTTATAAGATTGTTAGTCAAACACCATATGAGTTATGGTCTGGGAAACGTCATAGTCTTAGTTATCTAACAAATTGGATAATAGGGCAGTTAAATGTAAGTTTGTAGGATATGCCTTGAACTTAAGAGCATACTTGTTCTACGTCCCAAATGAACAAAGAACATTTGTCTCACGAAATGCTAAATTTCTAGAGAATGAATTCCTTTTCAAGAAATATAGTGGGAGTAGACTTGACCTCGATGAGGTACGAGAAGAACAAACTAACAAAGAACTAAACCTCAGGCCCCTCAAAATGGCAGCGACGGAACAACCACAAGGTTATGAACTCAGAAGGTCTGGTAGGGAAAGACATGGGCCTGAAAGATATGGTTTCCATATTGATGATGAACATGATCAGGTCATCGATAATGACAATGCCACCAGTTATGACAAAGCAATGTGTGACATTGATTGAGTCAAGTGGCTTGAGGCCATGAGATCCGAAATAAACTTTATGTATCAGAATCAAGTCTGGGACTTGGTAGATGCACCTGAATGGATAAAACCCATAGGCTGCAAGTGGATTTACAAGGGTAAAACTGACGCAGAAGGCAACATCCAAACCTATAAGGCTAGGTTGGTGGCAAAAGGTTATAGACAAATCCAAGGAATTGACTATGAGGAAACCTTCTCGCCTGTTGCAATGATAAATTCCATTCGAATTTTACTAGCACTAGCTGCACACTTTGATTATGAGATTTGGCAGATGGTTGTCAAAACAGCTTTCCTTAATGGGAACCTCCTAGAGGAAGTCTATATGACACAACCTGAGGGGTTTGCATTTAAGGATGATCATAATAAAGTATGCAAGCTTAAACGATCCATTTATGGACTCAAGCAAGCCTTCATAAGTTGGAATATACGATTTGATTAGATCTATCGTGATAGATCTAAGAGGTTGTTAGGACTTTCTCAATCTACGCACATAGATAAAGTTTTGAAAAGATTCAAAATAGAAGATTCCAAAAGAGTTAATTTACCTACTTGTCATGGAATCAAATTATCTAAGGAGCAATGTCCACATACTCCTTTAGATAGAGAGCGTATGAGTATGATCCCTTAATTTTTCAGCAATAGGATCGATCATGTATGCCATGCTATGTACAAGATCTGATGTTTCTTATGCTCTTAGCATAACGAGCAGGTATTAGGCAAATCATGGTGAGCAACACTGGGCAGCTGTCAAAACAATCCTCAAGTATCTGAGAAGAACTAAGGATGTGTTTTTGACATACGGAGATTGTTCTGAGATGAAAGTCATTGGTTACTGTGATGCGAGCTTTCAAACCGACAAGGATGACAACAAATCACAAACAGAATATATGTTTACTTTGAATGGCGGTGCTGTCAGTTGGAAAAGCTCAAAGCAGTCAACTACAGCAGACTCCACCACTGAAGCCGAGTATATTGCAGCATCTGAGGCAGCTACAGAAGCAGTCTGGATAAAGAAGTTCATCACGAAACTGGAAGTGCTTCCCACGATAAAGAATGGCATCACGATGTACTGTTACAACACGGGTGCCATTGCTCAATCAAAGGAACCAAGGTCCCACCAAAAATCCAAGCATGTACTCAGGCGATTTCTTCTCATCAGGGAGATTGTTGAGAGAAAAGAAGTTATTATAGAGAAAATATCCACAGAAGATAATCTTACAGATTCTCTGACTAAAGGGCTGACTCAAAAAAAGCATGATAGGCACACCCGAGAGTATGGTGTTCAGATTCATACTAGTTGGATATAGTGCAAGTGGGAGATTGTTAGAGATATGCCCTATACCCAACTTGTGGATGGGCTATATGTACATGTATTTGTAATATTTTCATTAATTAATAAAATGTCAATATTTATTATACGTGTCTTACATAACTTATATGAATCATCAACACTTTAATAAAGCATTTTGAGTAATAAGACGATGACGTCCACGCCTTATGAGAATCATTACTCTTAAATGTTCCTAGTCATAGTTTTGTGAATAATATAGGCGTTCACAAAGAGGAGAGACTAGCATGATGATATGATCCGCCTTTAAGTGGGGTAGCCGATCTCATAGGATACTAGCGGAGATCCTTCCGCTTGGTGTATCACATGGATGCATGAGTTGCTCGTGTCCATCGAACTGACCGCCAAAAGTTTTCATATGGAGTGTTTATCCCATATGTCTGTGAGAACTTTCATGTATCGATTATATGACTAGTCCTTAGACTTGAGGTCTTTACAATCTTATGTGTGGATCAAATAACTTTGACATTCTCGTTCCCCGGTACAAAAGATCCGGTCATAAGGGTATGATTAGGTCATTTGTTGAAACACATGAAGTTTGTAAAGATACAACAGAGAATCGCCGCTCTCTCGGATAATATTTTCTTATAAGAGTAGCATTCCAGTTCGCGGGTTGATATGTGTGATCAGTGCTTGAGACAGTGGCCACAACGGAAGAATCATGTGAGATTCTTGGGTTAGCATGATTCATGACACTATCAACATCATACCTTTGACCATATGGTTAGACACTTTCTGTACCCTAGGTCAATAGGTGGGGATATAGTGAGGTGAATGACCGTATCATATGTAAATCGCATATAGAATGGGTATATATATCTTTCCTTCTCATTTGGGGGCCTTGGCATGTTGCTAGATGTCAACCTTTGTCATTGAAATCGAACGACCATCTGATCAGAGGATAATTTATGTTCGATTAAATTATCACGATTCATTTCATGTCCAACTTGAGGGGAACCCAAAAGGTCACACACAACAAAGTCGAAATCAATGGTTAACAGTGCACAATACATATTTAACAGCATATATGATTGCTGTATGAATTGTTCATAAATGGTTTAATGTGTTTAATTATTGAACATATCATTTATGAGGTTCCATAGTGGCTTAGGGATTAGTGAATGACGATAGGGGCACTTTGGGAATTGGAATAAAAAAATTACTATTCATGTGAATAGTAACTCGTGAATAGTGCCACGTGAATAGTAAATTTTTTTAATATTTTTTTTTGTTATTTGTTTTGAATTCCAATTCGGCCCAAACTCTTATTAGGGTTTTATAATTTCATTAAACCACTAAATTAATATCCAATGGCTAAGATTAAATTGGCTTTTATCCCACATCGGATTCTTAATTTATTTTGTTGTCTTTGGAGCACTATATAAACCCAAATAATTTTTCACAAATTTTTGCACCAAACCTTTCATATCTTGGGTTTATATAAGTGAGAAACTATAAAGTTTAAGAGTTAGCCATTGATTTTGAGGATCCTTAAGTCTAATTTACTAGAGGAACCTCGAGTTAAAAGTTTTGAGGTCTTTGCCTAGGCTAGCACCAAGGGTAAAATACCCGTGCACTCAAGGCGTAGTCTTGCCGTTGAGTTTTGGCTTTGGTGTGTGCATCTTTGGAGGCCACACACTTGGGTGGCTCTTTGGAACATGGAAGAGCTTGCTGAGTTCGAGAAAAGCTTGTAGATTGGAAGGAGGACTAAATGAGTCTAGGGTTCAAGTAAGTCTTTTTCTTTCTTTATTTTTATTAGAGTTCTTATGATAATTAGCATGTTTAGATTTATGTTCTTTGCATGTTTTATGAGTTTTATGCTTAGAATATTTAGTAACATGCCTAGGCTTGTAGAACAATCAAAATAAATGGGTCTTGGGCAAAGGGAAAGCGGCATCATAATTTTTATATTCCGCTGCGCACTCGCGGCCGCTTCCCAACAGTTCCCGGATGAGTCCACTGGGAAATAATGCCAATTTCTCTCAAGTAATCTTGAAATGCGTCGCTTAAGTATTCACCACCTCGGTCAGACCTTAGTGACTTAATATTTTTATTAAGCTAGTTTTCTACTTAAGCTTTGAAGTCTTTGAATTTCTCAAAGGCTTCAGATTTGTACCGCATAAGGTGCATATACCCATATCGTGAGTATCATCGATGAAGGTAATGAAGTAGGAGAATCCACCTCTAGCGGTGACTGACATTGGTTCGCATATATCAGAGTGTATGAGTTCTAATGTCTCTACTGCACACTGTCATTTACATTTGAAGGGTAATTTGGTCATTTTACCAAGTAAACAAGACTCACAAGTTCCATAAGGTTCATATTTGAAGGGTCTGAAATACCCATCCTTATGTAGCTTAGTTAATCTTGTTTCATTGATATGACCTAAGCGCCTGTGCCATAGAAGTGATTCATTGAGATTATTCGAGTTAATGTTGTATATATTAGAGGTTGAACATTCTTTGTTAGTTTGTAAGACATAGATTCCATTATTCAAAATACCATCTCCATATTTCATTTCATTGAAATAAATAGAACATTCATTACAACTTATTAGGCATGAAAAGCCTTATTACATAAAGAAGAAATTGAAATGATGTTCTTTACTAGAGAAGGTACATAAACACAATCTTCTAAGTCTAAAACTAAACCATTCAGCAAAACTAATGAATAAGTCCCCACGCACAATGCAGCTAGTTTTGCTCCATTACCCATGCGTAAGTCAACCTCCCCATGACGGAGTCTCCTACTGTTTCTCAGGCCCTACACATTGTTACACAGGTGAGTCCCACAACTGGGGTCAAGAACCCAAGTAGAAGGTTCAGAGTTTTGAGAATATAGTTCAATCATATACAACATACCTGAAGCATTGGGCTTCTTGGCCTTTTGGGCTTCTCTAGCTTCATTGGCTTTCAAGGATCTGCAGTCTTTCTTCCAATGACACTTCTTTCCACAAAAGAAACATTTTCTCTTTCCCTTTTTCTTCTCCACCTTACCATTGGGCTTTAGGTGATTTGAAGCCTTGGCCTTGCCCTTATTTTTCTTTGGGCCTCATGGCTTCAGGTCCATACCTGTAAGCATGACAGAGGTTTTAAGCTCCGGTTTCAAGTCCTTCTCTGCTTGCTTTATCAGATTATGCAATTCTGCTAAAGTAGCTTCTTTATCAGACATATGAAACTGCATAATAAAGTTAGAGAAGTCTTTTGGTAAGGACTGTAGAATTAGATCGTGACCTATCTCATGATGGCCAATTTTTCAATGTGGCTAATCATCTTAAGCACATGTCCACTAACAGATACTTCCTTATACCTTGTTTGGAATAAGGCACATGACACTTGGAATCTCACGGTATGAACAGAAGTTGCATACAACTCCTTCAAGTGAAAGATCATGGTTTGAGCATCCATATCTTCGTGAGCTTTCTGAAGTTCGTCCGACATAGAGCCAAGCATTATGAAAACTGCTTGCTCATCATCATCAACGTGTTTCTTCCAATCATCAAATGTATTTTGGTCAGCATCTTCTGCGGGTTCAGGGGGAAATGGTCTTTCAAGAACATAGAAAATCTTTTATTGTCGTAAGATAATTTTAAGGTTTTTAAACCAGTCATTGTAGTTGTCCCATTTGAGCTTATGCTCATCAAGGATGGAACGAAGTGATACTCTGTTTTCCATTTGAATGTTTGTTAAATATTTTAACCCTCATGTTAAGAGAGAATGTTAAAATTAGGAATATGTTTTCATTAATGTTTCATAATAACATAGGCATTTAATATTATGAAGTTGCTCCCACTCAATTGTTTTAAAATTTTAAGCAAATCGTATCAACCCCAATATGATGGATTTCTTGTGGGCAATGATCCCATTATCATCATTTCATAACTTCGACTAGGGCTGATCGTTATAAAATACGATAATTAGGTAGTTTCCCAACCAATTTATGATATATATCACAATTCCTTGATCATTGGGTTGGGCAATCAAACATGCCATAGCTTATGCTAGTCCTTATGGACACCCAATCTTTGCCACTAAGTTATAAGACCATGCCTAAGGGTCGATGCGTCATATGACTCAGAAAAGTCAAACCATTGTCAATAGTATGATTTAGTGACAAATTGGTATTGGTCAGTCTGGTAAAGCCTAGTCCTGCTAATACGGTTTAAGCCATTTGGGTCAATACTTTACAATGGGAGGTAAATTTTAGACTTAAATTATTATTGAGGATTTTAGCAAGTTTATGTGAATAACTGTCAAATGGATTTCTCCATTGAAAATTCTCCAGAGGGAGGGTGGAGCGAACTCTCTTAAATACCCTTACCTCTTAGGCTCTTATTGCTTTGGTGACAGGAATAAACAATAGATCCTCCAAATTAGTCTAACACTTTAAATATGCTTTAAGGTAAGCTTTGAGTAAATGATTATCTAGATGTCTTCACAACTTTTCCTTTTGGCTATAAAAAGGTAGTGAGTGAAGGAAGACACCAAATCATTATCTAACTCTAGTAATACCTTTGGTTAAATTAACTTTAGTTTGGAAAGTTTTATTAACGCCTTGATCCCACCCCACTTGTATCTTTTATAATGTCTTTTATTATAAACAAGTGATTTATATTTATTAGCCTTAGAGGTAATAAATCTCTAAGTTCGTCACATAATAATTACAAAGCTAAGGGATAAGCAATACACTCTATATTTCCTTAGAAAGTCTCTAGATGTTTGCACCATAAAATAATCATGCCAATTATAATCATACATAGAATCATCAAGCATATGAGTTTTAATATGTTGGAATTATTTTAGGCATTAAATAACTTTGATTAATATTTAATTATGATATTGCATTTTATTTTAATCAAATAAATTTACTATTCACATTTTTTTTACAGATGCGTGAACTTTAAATGCAAATGCACAATTCAAATCTTAACCAAATCATGCAAAACCTGTGCCTAAAATTACGTTCAGGGTGTTAGATTTCCAACGAGCTTTTACACACCCAATTTAGAGTTCACATAAGAGAGAACTAATCAAAACAAAAATGGTGCGCTGATACCACTGTTGGGAAGCAGACGCGAGTGCGCAGCGGAAAATTTAATAAATTAAATTATGATGCCGCTATCCCTTTGCCCAAGACCCATTTTTTATGATTATTCTACAAGCCTATGCATGTTACTATATATTCTAAGCATAAAAACTCATAAAATATGTAAAGAACATAAACTTAAACATACTAACTATCATAAGAACTCTAATTAAAATAAAGAAAGAAAAAGTCTTACTTGAACCAAAGACTCCTCCAGTCCTCCCTCAAATCTACAAGCTTTTCTCGAACTCAACAAGCTCTTCCACGTTCCAAAGAGCCACCCAAGTGTGTGGCCTCCAAAGATGCACACACCAAAGCCAAAACTCAACGGCAAGACTACGCCTTGAGTGCACTGGTATTTTGCCCTTGGTGCTAGCCTAGGCAAATACCTCAAAAATTTAACTCGAGGTTCCTCTAGTCAATTAGACTTAAGGTTCCTCAAAATCAGTGGCTTACTCTTAAACTTCAGAGTTGTTCACTTATATAAACCCAAGATATGAAAGGTTTGGTGCAAAAATTTGTAAAGAATTCTTTGGGTTTATGTAGTGCTCCAAAAACAACAAAATTAATTAAGAATCTGATGTGGGATAAATGCTAATTTAATCTTAGCCATTGGATATTAATTTAGTGATTTAATGAGATTATAAAACCCTAATAAGAGTTTGGGCCGAATTGGAATTCAAAACAAATAACAAATAAAATTTTTTTACTATTCACATTATTATTCACGTTACTATTCATGTTACTATTCACATTACTATTCACGTTTTATTTATTTAATTATTTATTTATTCCAATTCCCAAAGTGCCTATATCGTCATTCACCAATCCCTAAGCCACTATGGAACCTCATAAATGATTTGTTCAATAATTAAACACATTGAACCATTTATGAACAATTCCTACAGCAATCATATATGCTGTTAAATTTTTACTGTGCACTGTTAGCCATTGATTTCGACTTTGTTGTGTGTGACCTTTTGGGTTCCCCTCAAGTTGGACATGAAATGAATCGTGATAATTTAATCGAACATAAATTATCCTCTGATCAGATGGTCGTTCGATTTCAATGACCAAGGTTGACATCTAGCAACATGTCCAGTGAATGGACACTCTCTTTCTAAATTGACTTTTCATTTAAATTATTTTTAAGACTTAATTTACGCACCTAGGGTGTTAGCGGATTTTACCACAGTTATTTAATGAAAGAGCATGTTTTATGCAATGTTTTAGAAAGAGTGATTTAAAAGCATGATTTGTGATTTTTGAGTCATAGGGAAAAACCCACCTCAGCTCTGACTTATGGAATTGGCGAATAGACATATGCACATGTAGAAGACTGGGGGGATGCGATACGTAACGCCTCCATAACCTAGTTCAGGACTAGGGATGACAGATGCCCCTAGATCCTAGTTCAGGGTCAAGTAGTAGCATAGATCCACACTCTTGGCTCTAGTTCAGTGGCTTGGGTGATGACGATACGTAACATCCCAAGACCACTAGTTAGGCGTATGGGGGGATGACGATACGTAACACACCCATAAGTCAGGTTTTTCAGAGATAGATTCCAGTGACAGTTTTTCAGAGATGCAGTTTTCAGAAATGAAAGTTTTATAAAAGAGTTTTTGAAAGAAAATTTAGTTTTTTGAAAGACTCAGAGTTTTGCGGATAGAAAAACCTTTTCAAAAAAGATTTACAGAAAAAGTAATATAATCAGATTAGAAAATAACTTTCAGAAAAAGATGGTTTTCTAGTGACAAAATCGATTTTAGAATCAAGAGTTTTCATAAAAGCACATCAGTTTTTGTTTTAATTATCCACTCATTTAGATCGTTCAAATGATCTAAACTTTCCCCCCTCCCACTTTCTTTGTTTTGCAGGTTACTCAGAGGACGAACTCGGGAGGATGGATACTGATGGTAGTCACTAGGGTGTTTGGTCCACCAGGTCAAGTCAGAGATAGAGTTCAATCAAGTCAAGTAAAGTCTAGTTCCAGATATTTTATAGACAGAGTTACGTATGAGTATTCATGTATAGAGTTATTAAGATATTTGATATTGTATGTTCAGTCGTATGTATAATATTTTACATACTATGTTGTGGATTTGGGCAATGATGTCGTATGTGAAATTATATTTCAGAAGAGTATCAATATTGTTTGTAGTTAGGAAGTCAGAGGCTTAGGGAAATAGTACGACCTATTCCCTGCCGGTAGCATCTCCCAAATTGGGGATGTTACAAAGATGATATCAGAGCATGGTCTATGGAGTCAGTGACTGCAGTGGGCAGAGTGTTGGGGTCTTGTATACGTTGTATGCCCGAGGTACTAGTATGCGAGGCATTACCTCTCCAGTATCCGATCCTCTAGTGCATCCTTAAGTTCTATAGACCGGTTAGTAAAAATTTCTGAACTATTCAAATATCCTTCCTTACGATGTAACTGTATTCTTTAAAATTCCTTTTGTTACCCTGTTTCATTTTCAAATGTCCCAAGGCAAGTTATGAAGATAGACAGTAAAATTCTAAGGATATTCACATGGGAAAATAGGAAGATAAAGAGGAAACTATAAAGAAAAGTAAGGAATGATACGTAGATGTTCAAGTAATCAGAGACATTAAGTGGGAGAAATACAGAAATAGATGATAAAAAGAACATTAGAACTTATAACAGTAAAAAAAAAAGGGATATAGCAAGCTTGAGTAAGATGGATTATGTGCCAAATAGACATATGGAAAGTTTTCTCCCTTTCGTAAGATTCCTTCCTCTCTTAGGAAGTTCCTTCAAGTAAAACCAATAGCCTTTGAATACCCTATAATGATAGCAAGATCTTCGAATAGTAAAGGATAGTCAGAAGCATAAAAGAGTTAAGAAATTAGAATTAGACATGGGAGTCCCGATAGACTATAAACGTCAAGAAATGATAAGAAGATATAGATCCCAAAACCTAAGCCCATAAGCAACCAAGCAAATGAATGTCGTAAGTGGAGATGATTAGTGACCTCACCTCAAGTGATCTAACGTAGACACGACCCTGAACTACCCAGATTTCCACCCCTTAGTAATACCAGCTGTAGGAATTATCCTGAAAGAGTCTATCTCATACTTGTCTTACATGAGTAATAGACTATACCAAGACGTAGAATACCCGAACAAGGGACGTCGACATCTGTAAAGACGTAAAATGATTGTTCCAGCCTGTGTCACCATAGAAAGAGATAATTGTATGGAAACTCAGTCCGCATGACATTAAGATGGATGTAGTGAATTTGAAAGAATGGTTTACCCAGAAGAGACCTAAAAGACTTCTAAGGTCAGATAAATAGAACTCGATCTAAGCCAAAATAAGTAGATTCATAAGAACAGACCTAAGAGATCAGAGACACTCAGGATTTATTAGAGACAACCTGAAAGAATGAGGAGAATACCATTAATAAGGTATGATAGCTGTGATTTTTAGCAAAAAGTAGAGATCCAGAAGGAAACTTTTAAAACGATCGACTACTGGCCTCGCCAGCACAACCTAAAGTTAAGTGATAGAATATAGAAACAATCAGAAATGATACAACTTGTAGTAAGGAAGTTCAGTCTACATAGTAAGAATAGACAGCTTAATTTGAGGACAATAAGTAAATGAAGACTTTGGGATGATTGATAAATATCGAGAAATCTTAAGACATGAAAACGTTAATGTAGCTTTCAATGAACGAATAGTCAATAACAGAGATACGTATTTACAGATCTATATGGAATACAAATACTCACCCTTCTACTAAGAGCTCAGAGAGGAGAAGAACTAGTGAAATATATATTTGACGAATTAGACGAATCGCGAAGACAACTAGACAGCCATACCAATGAGTTCAACGGAACATAGATAACAAGTAAAAGATAGAATAATTCAAATTCACGACGAGTCAAACCAAAACTAGAAGCCGTCGTTAAAGTGAAAACCTTTAAAGGAGTAAAGACTAAAAAGTGTAAATGGACCAGAGAGAACGACTCTCAGGAATATAGTTTATAGCTCATAAAGAGTCTCAATGTGATGAAAATGAGAAACTAGATGCAGAATAGCACCTGAACCAAAGGATTTAGTAGAGGTGTCCTAACAATCGAAATTGATGAAGTTTTTCAGGGGAATAAAGATGTAATGAGTTCAAGGAACTAAGATGAGAAGGAAATCTATGTAGCGGAATAAACTTCATGAGGAGGGATAGCAAATAGAGTATAGTAAAACCTGAGAGAGAATAAAGACTTAAGATGGTTAAGAAACAGAAACTAGTATGAAGGAGTATATAGGTAACATGATTAAGCATTAGGGAGCATGACTCTAGAGAAGGTTCATGATAAGAGATAGTATGATCGATAATCAGGAAGCGAATCAAGATAAAAGAAAACTGGAGATAATTTCGAAATATTTAGCAGAAGTATCTTAGTGTGGAAGCTGACACTAGTAAACACGAGAGTCTCGGGCTTATAGATGAGCAGGACGTGAAAGTATGGCACAGGTAGTTAGTGAGGTCAGCACAACTGGAAATGTTTCGAGACTAAGCCCCACCCTCCCAACCCTCGTTACACAGTAGCAGCAAGGATGGACCTAGATGATCGTCTCAAGATATTTCCAAAAAAAAGTGAATGCGTAGTAGAGAAAAAGACCGAAACATAAAAACCTTCAGATTTAGTACAAAAGCAGGATAGAAGAGGAAAATAGCTCTAAGTAGAAGATTTGGGAGACAAGCTATATAGATGAAATGATGAAGAAGGAAAATAGTAGTTAAGCAATAATGATATAAGCAATAACCAGTGTTAGATTTGACTAGGGACATGTATAACATGATATCCTTTGGGTAAGGAGACAATGATATAGACCACAGGAGTTCCAGGTATAGAGTAGAGTAGGAAAGAAGACATAAGAGCAATAAGTAAAATGTATGGAGATGGAACTGCCGAGATTAAATGAAAATGGAAAAAAAAAAAGACATCAGTTAAACAATGATAAAGGTACATAATCACGAGATAAACTTTTGATGGTTAAGATTAGCAGTACTACAAAAAAGCAAGCTTTCTCAGCGTTAAGATAAGACTAGAATTCCATCAGAAAAGAAACGGAAAGAAAATAGCGAGTATAACCAATAAGATCCCATACAATATACCTATCTAAAAACAAGGCAAAGTACGACCTGGAACAGATTTATTGAGGTATAACATAGAGATGACCAAAGAAATTAGGTATACGGATATCAATGAGAAGGAGACAATACCTGAAAAAATAAAACTTTTGGAATAACCGAAAGTATGATACTCTTAAGTACAATCGAGCTGAGAGAATAAACCATTGTAAAGGGAAGCTAACCAGATTTATAGCAGTAATGAAAATTAAAGGTGTAAAAGAGTATGAACATAGACCAGGACAGAAGCACTAATGCCAACGTTAATAATAAAGAACACAGTGTAGGCATAAAGATGCATAAAGTCAAGCTTAACAAAGATACATTGTCCAAAAATTCTTTAATCAATCGAGAAGGATCGCCAGAGAAGCCACTTTGAATTAATGTACTAAGTATGAAGTCATCATTTGGCAGCAAGAGTACATGAAGAAGTTAGCTATGAGTTATGAAGTCCCAAACCCATAGATAGTCGAATATGTGAAAACTCGAAGGAATAAGCTCATAAGCAGAAGATCTTAGTAATGAGAAAAGATCAAAGATTAAATAGTTAGTTAAGATATAATAATGAATGCTAGAATAAGATCTAGTATGTGGAGCTAAGGAAATATCTAGTAAGATATATCTTATAGGGTCATTAAAGCGATTATATTATAAAGAGTACCCGAAGAACCTGAAGGATACACAAGTCAAGGGAAAATGAAGGTTATTCGCTATAGTAAAAAGTACAATAATGATAATTTAAACATGAATAATAATAGAAGTCCCTAAGGATATTTAGAAGTTATTGTTGTCATGGTAAGAGATAGACGATGTTTCACATCATAATGGAACTAAGCTGAGTGTGACGACATGCCACGAATATAATACAATTTTGGAATTGATAGCTCATGTGAATAGTTTAAATAGAGAATGATGAGTATAACTAGAGGTTTAGAAGTGAGATTTCCAGGGTGCATAAAATGAGTTGTAGTATGACGATAAGTGTAATGTACTAAGTATGAGTTCACTAAGACCCACGAACTTTGAAATAGTAGTTACAAGCATGGCGATAGTTTCCAGAGATTTAATATTAAGTTTCAAACAAGAGAGCAGAAAGAAAGGTAAGGAAGAAAAGAGTAGTAGAAATGCTAGATATCCACCAACCAAGACGAATCTGCGAGTTAGACCTCAGAAGGGATTCGAGGACGAATCCTATTTAAGGGGGATAATTTATAACGATTGGTAGTCTCGACTACTGTTACATTATGGGACGAGTGTTACATAATATAAATTATGTTTAAACATTTGTACACTGATGAAATGACCTTGGGGACAATCGGTAAATTCTTTGAGATTCTGATACGAGCTGGTACGATGTTCCACTCCGGATAGCTCATGGTATTTGGGCCATAACTTTCTTATACAAACTTCGATCTTTATAAATTTTATATCTTCGAAAAGCTAAGATGAAGACCTACAACTTCTACGTTAAACATTTTTGTAGATTCGAATAAGAAACATGCCAAAACTGTAACTCAAAATTTCGGATGAATAGTTCTTGTGGACCCATCTAGAGAAATCTCAAAATTTCTAAACTCTTCTTCGATAATACCAATTACAAATAGCCCCTATTATAAAAAAGGGGGAACTATTCAAGCATCCCCAATATTTAAAGAAAATAGGAAAAACGTGAGAGGAGAAGAAGAAGAAAGAAAGAAAAAGAAAAGAATGGGAAAAATAGGAAGGAAAGAAGAGGAGACAAGTATCAACCCTCACATATCAATCTAGGAAGAATATTGGAAACCATGGAGGTCTTGTGAGATGAGGAAAAATCAAATGAAATGAGGTAAGAGCAATTTGACCCAAATCTTGAATTGAGGTTTTGATGATATGATACTATATTAATGTTAGGGACTCATTAAGGATTGCATTTAGTGGCAAAATAAACATGGAAATCAATATAAGAAAGGTTTAAATTTTTAGAAATCCTAAGGTTGAACTAAGATGGATTATGAGATTAAAGAGTTAAATTGATGATGAAGTGGTTTTTTGGCATGCCTAAAAAGTGAAGTTAAAGAATTATTTATGTATAATTGTAGTGTGAGGGTGTTGAGATACATCTTGGTAAGATGGATATTAGGAAACAAGTTTTGGATCCTAAAAAACAGGCTAGTGTCGCGACACCCAAAGGGTAGCATCATCATGTGAACTGGGAAATTGCCTCTTATTCGATTATGGATTGTTAGTGTCGCGATGCCCAAGGACTCGCTTCGCAATGCGATACAAAGGAAGCCTCAACTCTACCCGTGTGAGCGTTACGACGCACATAGATCAGCGTTGCAACGCTTGACCATTTTCCAGTATTGATTTTCAACCAATCCAGTTTCAACTCGGGATATTAAAGGCCACCTGAAAGGTTTTGTATCACCTTATATACACAAAATTTATCATGCCACAAACATAGAATATCATATAGCGATGATAGTTTCGAAATACATTCTACGATTCATATTCTAATTAGTTACCATTATAGGTCATCGCATGAACCACAAAATCCTTCGGAAAAGTCAAGTAACGTTAACAAGACTCTAATTCAGTGAGTGGACACTCTCTTTCTAAATTGACTTTTCGATTATATTATTTTAAAGACTTAATTTTACGCACCTATGGCATTAGCGGATTTTACTATAGTTATTTCATGAAATAGCATATTTTATGCAATGTTTTATAAAGAGCGATTTAAAAGCATGATTTGTGATTTTGGAAGTATGGTTGAAAAACCACCTCATTTCTGACTTATGGAATTGACGAATAGACATGTGCACATTTAGAGGACTCGGAGGACGGCGATATGTAACGCCCCCAGATCCTAGTTCTGGACTATAGATGACAGATGCCCCTAGATCCTAGTTCAGGATCAGGCAGTAGCATAGATCCTAACTCCTGGCTCTAGTTCAGTGGCTTGGGGGACGATGATACGTAATGCCCCAAGGCCACTAGTTAGGCGTATGAGGGGACGGCGATACTTAACGGCCCCATGCGTCAGGTTTTTCAGAGACAGATTCTAGTGACATGTTTTCAAAGAAAAGGTTTTCAGAGATGCAGTTTTCCGAAATGAAAGTTTTACAAAAGAGTTTTAGAAAGAAAATTTAGTTTTTTGAGAGATTCAGAGTTTTATAGACAGAAATGTCTTTTCAGAAAAGTTTTATAGAAAAAGTAATGTAATCAGATAAGAAAAGAGCTTTCAAAAAAAGATGGTTTTCTGTTGACAGATTCGATTTTAGAATCAAGAGTTTTCATAAAAGCACATCAGTTTTTGTTTTAATTGTCCACTCACTTAGATGGTTCAAACGATCTAAACCCTCCCCCCACCCAGTTTCTTTATTTTGCAGGTTACTCGGAAGACGAGCTCGGGAGGATGGATATTGGTGGCAGTCACTATGGTGTTCGGTCCACCAGGTCAAGTCAGAGATACAGTTCAGTCAAGTCAAGTAAAGTCCAGTTTCAGATATTTGTATAACAGGATTGCGTATGAGTATTCATATATAGAGTTATTAAGATATATGATATTGTATGTTCAGTCGTATGTATATTATTTTACGTACTATGTTGTGGATTTGGGCAATGTTGTCATATGTGAAATTATATTTGAGAATAGTATCAGTATTGTTTGTAGTTAGGAAGTCAGAGGCTTAGGGGGATAGTACGACATATTTCATGCCGGTAGCATCTCTCGGATTAAGGATGTTACATATTAATAATATTTTTATCACACTTGAAACTATATATTAATTTTAATATATGGTTTTCATAATAAATGATTATATAATAATGATTTATTATAAATTATTTTATTAAATTATATTGTATAATTTAATAAAGATTTGAATTAATGGATTTCCAAAATACATTTTGGAAACTCTTGATTTGGATTGGAAGTTACATCAGTTTATTTAGTAATGCTTTTAATGTCATTATGATGACATTTAATAAAAGAAATTTGATGATATAATTCCCTTAAGGCTGGCCAAATTTTTGT
>SKCR01034567.1:0-115638 GCA_019454045.1 Zanthoxylum bungeanum
ATTGCGGGTTGACCCGACCCTATGAACTGTTGGGGTTTTAGCGCAGGAGTAGCGGAAGCGCGCGGTTCGGGTGAAATCGTAACTTTAAAACTTTTAAAGTTACCAAATAAATTATTCAATATCCAATATGAATAATTCATTCATATTTCACCTAAACATATTTATTCGATATCAAATAACGACAAAAATAGGTTAGAAACATCGCGAAACGTTTACGAAAATGTTTTTCCACAAAATGGCATAAAACGCGTTTTTGTCTGAACCGACCAACTAGTACACATGAGGGCTGCCCAGGTCAGCCCCAATAGTATTTGGGCACCCAAATAGTGACCAATTAATTGTTTGGACAGCGGACACCCGGTAAGCCCGAAACTCACCCGGTAACGCCATTTTTCACCATTTTCGCATATTTCAACTCCGAAACAATTTCCGTCAATTGTTCCAATGCTCAAAACACATCCAATACATTTATAAAACCTACTTTTCATCACCAAAATAACAGAAAATCCAGATCTGATTTGGTAACAAAAAATATTATTTTTCATGTTTTAAATCCAATTTTCTCAACATTAATCATATCAACATTAACACCAACCAAAGCCACCACCTATGAAGAACTCAAGAACAATTTTAGGAGTTAGAAGAGTGGTCATAACACTCTAGAATGGCAACAAGTCATCAAATGACAAAATTGAATCAATATTACACTAATATCATACAATCAAACTTTACACATGCATCTAGCCTCCAAATTCATCCTCCAAATCAAAAAGCCCCAAAATCTAAGAAAGAAAGAAACCCTAGAATTTATCTAGATACTCAAGAACAAGAAACAAACTTTCTAAGTTATGAAGATTACCTCCAAATCTCCTGAATTTCTTAAACTTTTTCTTGATTTTCTTCACTTTCTTCCTTGATTCTTCAAGAAAATTTTGGGTGCTTTTTCTTTTGGTGGATTTCGGCCATGGCTTCCCTTAGATGATAAAACAAAATTTTCTCACTTTATAAAGCAAGTATAACCGACTTTGGAGGGGGGGTGAAGGGCATTTTGGTCATTTGGTCATTTTTTAATCTAATTAAATAATAATAAGCTTTAAGTTAACAAATCCAATTTGTAAACTTTAAGCTTAATAAAATCATGTCATATGTAACCAATAATAATCAAACATATTGAATAACAATTATGTAATATTAGAATAATTTAATTATCTAGATATTTAACATTTAAACATCTAAATGATTAATTAATGCGATTATTATTATATATGTATTTTTATTTACATTAAATAACAAATACATATATTAAAGGCATATGTCAAAATCTCATTTGACAAATAATTAATATGTATCAAATCAAATTTTGTATCAAATACAAATACACATTAATTATCAAATGACCGAAATGCTCATAATGCATGTATTTTCGTTTAATTGATTAAACGATTCGAATTAACTCATTTAATCAGGTGAAGTATTATGAATAATCTATATTATTCATAACGCATTGCCCAAGTGCTCAACGAGTACACTTCATATTGTGTGACTCTCTAAGTTTAGGTTTATCCATCACGGAATCCAATTTCGTGTCCATTATTCACCAACTCATGAATTATGACGAGTACAGATAATCTCGCTAAACTATGCAAGTCGAGGTCATTACATACGTATACTCCCTCTGTCACGGGCTATCAATATTATATCAGGGTTATAGATAAAAACATCAAATCCTTAAGGTATAATATAGTCAAGTTTTAAATTTACGATCTCTAAATACACTCGGAACTCGCTTTTGAAGTATACCACGGCCATGGATTTACTAGATCGCAAATACGTACATGATACCTATGCCTTGTACACAGGATTGACAGATTCGATCTGATACTCACAGGATATCATGAGCATCAGTCCATACCCAATGAACAGGCAGATGACTGATCTAAATAGATCGGTGACGTGACTGCCTTCAAAGTGTGGAGGATAACTCATATATCCATAATGGTATCTCAAGTCGAAAGACCACTATGGTACTTAACTCGAGAAGATTCCTATTGACGTGGTGTACCATCTATTAGGAAATCTTCAGTGATTCGTTCAGTGTTTATCAAATAAACACCTACATATCTATACGAGTCTCCCAAGACTCATGGTTCATTGGGATAAACCATCTGACCAAGACTTGATATACGACATGTACTGGTCTCAGCGGATTTTACTAACCGACCCGTGTTAGTAAATCTTGACCAGGAACTTTATTTGATAATATACTTTTAGTAGTGACACTTCTCAATGTCAATTACAAACTACTTTATAATTATGCAATACAAATATATTATCGGGTCTTTGTCTAATATATACATATCACTAAACCATATTTAGTTTCAATCTAATCGTAATTAGATCGAATATGTATATAAAAGCAAGAAATACTACCATAAATAAGTAATATTATGGAAAAAAGAATTGTTCGTATTCATAAATCATATATAAATACGATCCGGATTGGAACTCCGAGCACCAACCTTAACAATTTCTCCCACTAGCTCTAGTGCCAATCCACGGTATCATATACACATCTAAATATGTATTACATACGCATGGTCCTCAAGAGCTAACCTAGCACTCAAGAGGTAGGCTAAAACAAGTAAGTCCGCTATAACAAATTGAGTTTGTCCAATAAACCCAATCGTTTCCCTTAGCCAGCATCATTCATATATTGTACAACCTAAGTTATACATTAATATGAATCAGATACGACATCAATATTGTGCTACAGCAACTGAGTTGTCTATGTATTTAGGGATCAAATCCAAATACTATGAGACAACCGCAAGCACAACACTAATATCAAAACTTCTAATCTATAAGGATACTATGCAACTTCATAAGTTACAACTAATTCACTTACACAGTAGAATCATTTGTGGCACTCCCACTGAATCTTTTCTGACTCTATATGACGTAGACTGTCTAACATCACAATTAGACTCAAAACTAATTTGATCATAATGGTTGCAGACTATATTCCCCATGAATAAGATGTTAGGTTCTCCTAGAACATGCCAAGGATCTATTAAGCATAAAATTATGTGAATAATCAACGAAGTTTGCGGAAAAATCACTTACATTGATCGGCTATTGGATGTAGAGATAACAAAAAATTCCCAACTTTTGTGTAGTGCTCCAAGCTCTCCTTTGTATGAATCGTTTAGCTCCAAGCTTGATCTTTGAATTCCAAACTCAATGGGATAGTTTCCCTATCACATTTGTAGACTCTTTTAAGTGCTAGCTTTGGAAGAAATTGCAACAAAATCTTCCTATTGTGAGAAGCAACTCTCGGCAATGGAGGGAGATGAGAGGGAGAGAAGGTTTTTCATGGTAATGAGAGGAATGAGAGAGTGTTAGATGTGTTTTTGATTTTCCAAAAATCAACTAATCAATTACCAAACTTCCAAAGTTAGTAAAGGTCTATCACAAGTCAAAAATAAAATAATGAAAGTGTAAGAAAGAAGCTAGCACTAACTAACAACTTCCATCAACATAAAGTGATGAGATTGACTAGAGATGTAACTTGATGTGGGCCCCACTTGGATTCAAAATCTGAGTGGGCCCGCAAAACAAATCTCGGGCTCGGGTTCGTTAATTCCGAATTAACGAATTTTTCGTTGTGACTTACTTAAATAATAATGCCTCGTAAAATTATTTAGAAAGTCGTTAGCGAATTAATTCTAAATTACTTCGTTCGCCCGAATTAAAATCCAATTTTAATTCCGCTTTGAAATCTAATTTCATTTAATATATCGAATATATTATTTAATCGATTATTTCCAAATTAATCGTTATCTCTCTACAATTCGAATTTTATCCCAGATAAATTCTTACCGTTATTAATCCTAAATTAATTTTCTCTCTCTCATAATTAATCTCAGATTAATTCTGTTCGAGTCAAACGTCATCGGTGAATCTTCGGGAAGCGACCCATGAGATCCCTGGATATGTTGGCAGTAAATCCGGTTGTCGGACTATCGGAACACGTGCGTATCCCGTACCACGTTCTTACGGATTTACAAGACATGGTTGGCTTCTAGCAAAGCACCGTGCCTACCCAATTCTTCAGAAATATTCTTTTAAGGAATATGTCATCTTTGTCAAGTGTAGTATACGTAGTATTGCGTATTACGATCCAATATCGGATGTCACATGCTAGGCCAGGGACTGGAATTGTGTCTGCCCCGTACAAAGCACATATTGGATCACTAGCAACTAGTCTCTTTAATCGGATAATCATGACCTTGTCATATTATCCCGATAGCTGCAACATATTAGAGAGTACCAGTTCTGTATCCCTGCGTGGTCATCATCTCCATGTGACTGAAGTGATACTTCCATATTGATATCACACCCAATACACTACGATTCTCATTATATCCAAAAAAGGCGTACACAGAACCTGTTAAAGCCCCGGACGACCAAAACCAAAGTATACTGATTGTTGCAAGTATTAGCAATGCAAGTCTCAGGTTAAGACCAAATACACCTACCCTGATTCAGATTCCCATAGACACATAGTCATACTACCAATGGGATTCCGAATGGTCTATCCAGAGCGAAGCTGTTTCTGTACCATCGGTAAACAGAACCTCCTATTACACTTGCATGAGTATCCAATACCCAAATATATGAGAACTATGCCGTTACGCTTCCATAACACGCACAAGTGTAATACTAGCATATTCCGCATTATCGATGTCCAGTCTCGATAATACTACGACTAGGGATATTTAATGATCAAACCTTACGTGGATTAATAATGTCTCATATCTTATTAATCCGGTACTAATCATATGGACTTTTATCATTTATATATCCCGGTAATCCAATTAAAAATGATAAAATGGCAATTTCCTTTGTCACATAGTTAATTTGTACAACAACACAATGTTCTGTACAAATAGTGATGTTATGGGTCATGATTATCCAACAATCTCCCACTTGGCCTATAGCCAATCACTCAAGTGTCATACACCTGAACTATGTACTGGTCGCTCAAACTTCAGCTAAGAAAAAACTTTCGTTAGCGGATTTACAAGGTTATCATCTGATGTAATTTATTCGATCATCACATCGCCACGATGTATGATCCGATGAATCAGATGAAATAGTCGAAGTGTATACTTGGATCGTTGATGAGACCGCGGTTCCTTAGCCTATGTTGTAGCCCAGCTCAGCTGTTAGCAGAACTACACCTAATCCAATTAGGATTAAATAGATCCAAAATGCTTCTTTTGCTACTTCAGCTGCAGCAATGTTCCGCTTTTGTTATTTATTCGGCAACAGTATCTTGCTTGGAAGATTTCCAGCTCACTGTTCCGTTATTCAAACTAAATATGTACCTTTATTGCGACTTAAAGTCATCTTTGTCGGTTTGGAAACTTGCAGCGGTGAACCTAGTCACCTCAAGTTCTCATTTCCCCATATTATCAGAAAGCATCCTTAGTTCGTCCAAGATACTTAAGGATGTTCTTTACATTAATCCAGTGACCACCACCTAGATTGGCCTTATAACGTCTACATATGCTCAAAGCATATGAGACATCAGGTCACATACATTTCAAAAACATACGAGCTCTGAGAGGGTTGTCAGCAACTTTCTAGATCTATCCCAGTAGATCTTTATTCCTAGAATAAAGCCTGCTTCTCCCAGGTATTCTATGGAGAATTTTATGAAAGCCAAGCTTTCACCGATTATAGTATGGGAATGTTATTGCGTGAAGCAATACATCATCAATATTTTGGACAATCATTGTCAGTGCGATCCCACTAACCTTCTTATATACACAAGAATCATCTTCGTTTTGAATTAAATCATATACCATTATGATTACATCAAAACGCTGGTTCCAAGAACGCAATGTTTGCTTCAATCCATAAATGGATCGATTTATCTTGCAAACCTTGTTTGCATATTTTGGCACAACAAAACCATCAGGATGTTGCATACAAACATCCTTCAAAAGGTTTCCGTTAAGGAAAGCGGTTTTCGCGTCCAACTGTCATATTTCATAAATGAAATATACAGTTAAAGCAAGCATTATCCGAATGGATTTAATCGTGGCAACAAATGAAAAAGTTTCGTTGTAGTCGACACTATGTCGTTGATGATACCCTTTCTATACAAGCCTAGCTGTGTACATTTGTATGTTGCCATCCATGTATGTCTTCCTTGAAGACTCAATTAGTACCAATAGTCACAATGCCTTCTGGTACATCAACCAGTGTCCAAACTTAGTTGGTATACATGGAATCCACTTCGGACTTCTTGACACTTTGCCATAAAAGGAGTCGATACCTTGTATCGTTTCCTCATACGTAGTCGGTCCATCTTCCTCAATAAAATTAATATCTACATGAGGTGAGATCAGAAACCCATACCTCCCAGGTTGTTTTCTGACTCTCTCCGACATACGCGGTTCTTGTGTATTCGAAGATAATGGTACAGTTTCATCCCTGATGAACTATTCATGTTCCGTAAGAGATCGGTGCCTGGAACACTATTACTCTGATTTTCATCGAGTTTTACTTTCCTCCCATTTATCACTGCATATAGGAATTCCTCTTAGGAAAGCCGCATGGAGAGCAACAATTACATTGTTCTCTTGTGAGTTGTATAAGTACTATACTTTGGTTTCCCTATGATAACCTATAAATAGGCATTTATCTGATTTGGGTTCTAGTTTGGTATCATCCAAACGTTTAGAGTATGCCCAACATTCCCAATTCTTCAGGAATGAGAAACCCGGTTTCTTTCCTGTTCATATCTAATATGAAGTCTGTCTAACAGATTTTCATGAAACCTTATTCAAAATAAGTATTGCACTATTTAATGTATATCCTCAGAAGGAAATTGGTAGCTCAGAGCGACTCATCATTTACCTTACTATGTCCAACAGGGTTCGGTTTTTCTGTTCGGACACACCGTCAAATTGAGAAGTCCCGGTAGGAGTCCAATGTGAAAGAATACCATACTCTTTCAAGTAATCTTGAAACTCATATGTTTAAGTATTTTACATTATGGTCCGACCGTAATGTTATTAATACTTTTACCAGTCTGTTTCCTACTTCGTGTCGAAATCATTGATTATATCAAAAGTTTCCGACTTGTGTTTCAGAAGATACACATAACCATAATGCGATGCAACATCCGTAAAGGTTACGAAGTATTGATATCCACTTCTAGCCTAGCTAGATATGGCCTCACTTACGTCACTATGAACGAGGGCTAACAGATCGGTGGCACTTGCACTTTTACCAAGTAAAAGGTGTTTTAGGCGTTTTGCCTAATAAACTAGATTCGTAGACAACATTTGAATTAGAATCAAATCTGTCATAGTATCCACTCTTCGAAGGTGTGGATATACGAGTCTTGTTAATGTGTCCCAGACAACAATGCCACTTTTAAGTCTCAACAAATTTATTCAGTTTGAGCTTTTGTTTGTCATGTTATATGTTTGAGATTCATTTATATTCAAAATATAAATATTGTTATTCACATCTAATGTGTATATCTCAATATCATCTTTATAAACAAAACAATTAGTGTTCATGAACATAAAGGTATACCCGCAACGGGTTAAACTAGATATAGAGTTAATGTTTCTAGTCAAACTAGGTACATTATAACACTTTCCTAATTTAAGTACATGCCCAAAGGGCAGTTCCAAAACTTAGGTTCCCACAGCCAAAACAGCGACTCTCGTCCCGTTTTCGACTCATAGGTCGATCTCATTTGAAGCCAATATCCTGTTTATCAGCAGATCTCGCACATTAGTACATATGTATATACCACATCCAGTATTAAAAATCCAATTTTAAAACCAGTAGTGGATATATTTATGACAAACATACCTGAAGTCGGAGCCTTTCACGTCTTCACTTCCTTCATGTCTGCCTTGTCCATATGGCAGTCACACTTTCAGTGACCCTGTTTGCCACAATTTAGGCAGACATCTTGGGATATGTCTTTTGTCTTCCCAGAAGACTGTGATGATATAGCCTTGCCCTTTACTTCACACCCCCAGAAGCCTTCGCACAAGCCTTGGCCTTCTGTGATGTCGAAGTAAAATGCGCATTGCGCTTCTTGCCCTTTTAGAAGCTCTAGCTCTGCCTCCTTGAGCATAGCCATTAACTCCCCAAGAGTTTTATTTTGCAATAAGTACTTCTAAGATCTAAGGTTAGATCTATGAAGATCCTTTAATTTCAACATTATGGTATAAGGATCTAATCCTTTATTATGACAAAGAAATTAAGGAGTTATGGCAACAATCATAACAGATTGATCACTAAAGTTATCATCACCATGAGTCTTCCTAAGCTCATGCTCTACTATTTGCTCAACTTCGGGCTTAGGCCTGAGAGGTCGTTCTATCAAATAGAGTAACTTTTCGGCACTCAGGACTATCCTGAGATTCATTTCCCAATATGGAAAATTAAAGCTGTAAAAGACATTTTCTCCTAGGATTGTGTCCTTTGACGCTAATCTTTCCAGTTCTAATGATTGCTATAGTCCAACTATCCAATCAACTATTTCGGGTACAATCAAATGTAATGATTACTATAGTTTAACTATATAACCAACTATAAATGATCGGTTAAATTCAAATGTATTAATTACTATAATCCAATTAAATAACCAACTATAAATGAAGTAGTTTGAATATAGTCCAACTGTCAAATTAAAATAACAATTGGATATTAGTCTAACTAATATATTTATATTTAAATAATAATGATAAAAAATGAAATGAGCGCGTATTGGCAAGTATCTAAATGAAATTGCAAATTTAATACTTGTCTCCCACTATTTTTCGGCGAGCCTCTAACCTTCTGTGGAGTACTCGGGAAATCTAGTTTCCTAGTGGGCTAGGATCCCGTTAAATAACACACAACCTTGACTTTGGCCAACAAATTGTATGAAACTTAACTAGGTAGATCTCTAAGATCAATTGGATCTCATCCAATTCCTAGATCCGGTAGGTGGACCTCCAAGTCCGAAACATATATCCAATATATGTCAATATATCCAATATATTCCCTAACCTTTTTCCACTGTATCAATTAAGCCTTGGCTTTGGCTCAACAAGCTTAATGAAACCAGTTAAGCGTGACCCACTGACAGTGGGAAAGCTTCGTAATCAAGGCCGATGAACAAGAAGTGACCTTGACTTTGGCCAACAAATCACAACTTGCCCAAGATGTACGATATGGAACAAAGATTTCGTGATTCAAACACATCCGCGATGGACAAAGGTCTTGACTTTGGCCCACAAACCAATGTCAATCTTGGATCTTAAAAGAGAATCACTCAATGGAAGGAAAAACGCTTAATATGAAATGAGGGTTTTTGTCGCGATTTGGCAACCAATTTATTTTCTTTAATTAGGTCTCACCATACACCCTTAAGCATGCATTCTAAAAGCATAATAAGGCGTGAAATAAATAATAACGATATGCGGATGGATATTCAACAAATTGTTCCTAGAACAAATCTCTCTATTTCCTCTCCCCGGCTAGCACTATTCTAACTTCTACCCAATTACATAATACATTAACGAAACCTCATTTACATTGAGGGGAATTGGTGAGAAGATAAATACAATGAGATAAGGAGATAATAGGCTGGACACGCAGGTCCAATTTAATAAATTCTAAATTTATTACAACAATTTCCAAAATTGCCCTCACCCTTCTAATATCCATCTGATATACATTATTCATACAATACATCTATGTATTCACACAAAGCATGTTATTCAATCAATCTAATCCAATTAATTAATCTTTGAATTAATGATCATCCAATGTTCAAACAACGATTTTATTTGCGCGAGTCCAACTCGTTAAAGAATAAGTACTCAAAGTGCGTATTCTTGAATTATATCGAACTACAATATTAAATCCAATTTAATTCGTATTCAATACTAATTCTAATTTAATTCCAAATTAAATAATTACACTTATATTTGTGCCTTTTAGACATAGATTCTAAATCCAATCTTGATGGGTCTCAAATGCCCAATTAACATCCAATGTCAACTTAATTTAAAGTCCAATGGGCTTTTAATTAATTTCTTAAGGCATGGACTTTGGCAACCAAAGCCCAATAAGGAATCACCATTTGCCATAAAATTAATTTTGGCCCATTAGGCCCAATTAATTATTTAAAGGCCCATTTATTATATTTGGACTTAACAGAATGGTTTTAGGCCCAATTTGGATCCAATCCAATTGTCTTAAACCAACTTGGCCCAACCAAGCCCATTAGGCCCATTTATAACAACATTAACCCAATTCCAAATTAAAGACTAATTTATTAAAATATAATATTCCAAATATCATAATTTTAATTAAAGTGTATAACCATAATTAATTAGTCAAATTAATATTTCCAAAACACCAATTTATTTAATTAATCATGCTTTATCATGTTCAATTCATGTCAAACACAATTGAAGCAAAATCAACTCATAACATGCTCATCAAGCTCACGACAATTAGGCATTTTTATATCCAATTTTGATTTCAATCCAATTAAATCACAAATCAATATACTCATGCATTTTAAACACATCCAATGGTCTAAAATCAAAAAATCACCATGAGTTACAAGGGTCATAACATTCGGCCATGGCATCAAATTTGAGGAAAATTAATCTAATCAATTTTTCTCAAAATTAATCATGCATAACTCTAAGTTATCATAATCTAAGCATAACCAAACATTCAATTTGAAGTAATCATGCTCAAATCACAAAATCCCCAAAATAAAGTCTATGAACCCTAAAATATTTCATGCTTAAAATTGGCTATAATACCATTGTTCGGTTCTCCTAGAACATGCCAAGGATCTATTAAGCATAAAATTGTGTGAATAATCAACGAAGTTTGCGGAAAAAACCACTTACATTGATCGGCTATTGGATGTAGAGATAAAAAAAAAATTCCCAACCTTTGTGTAGTGCTCCAAGCTCTCCTTTGTATGAATGGTTTAGCTCCAATCTTGATCTTTGAATTCCAAACTCAAGGGGATAGTTTCCCTATCACATTTGTAGACTCTTTTAAGTGCTATCTTTGGAAGAAATTGCAACAAAATCTTCCTATTGTGAGAAGCAACTCTCGGCAGTGGAGGGAGATGAGAGGGAGAGAAGGTTTTTCACGATAATGAGAGGAATGAGAGAATGTTATATGTGTTTTTGATTTTCCAAAAATCAACTAATCAATTACCAAACTTCCAAAGTTAGTAAAGGTCTATCACAAGTCAAAAATAAAATAATGAAAGTGTAAGAAACAAGCTCACACCAACTAACAACTTCCATCAACATAAAGTGATGAGATTGACTAGTGATATGACTTGCTGTGGGCCCCACTTGGATTCAAAATCCGAGTGGGCCCGCAAAACACATCTCAGGCTCGGGTTCGTTAATTCAGAATTAACGAATTTTTTATTGCGACTTAATTAAATCAAATTTAATTAAATAATAATGTCTCACAAAATTATTACGAAAGTCGCTCGTGAATTAATTCTAAATTAATTCGTTCGCCCGAATTAAAATCCAATTTTAATTCCTCTTTGAAATCTAATTTCATTTAATATATCAAATATATTATTTAATCGATTAATTCCAAATTAATCGTTCTCTCTCTACAATTCGAATTTTATCCCAGATAAATTCTTGCCGCTATTAATCCTAGATTAATTTTCTCTCTCTCATAATTAATCCCAGATTAATTCTGTTCGAGTCAAACGTCATCGGTGAATCTTCGGGAAGCGGCCCATGAGATCCCTGGATATGTTGGCAGTAAATCTGATCGTCGGACTATCAGAACACGTGTGTACCCCGTACCACGTTCTTACCGATTTACAAGACATGGTTGGCTTCTAGCAAAGCATCGTGCCTACCCAATTCTCCAGAAATATTCTTTTAAGGAATATGTAATCTTTGTCAGACGTAGTATACGTAGTATTGCGTATTACGATCCAGTATCAGATGTCACATGCTAGGCATGGGACTGGAATTGTGTCTGCCCAGTACAAAGCACATATCGGATCACTAGCAACTACTCTCTTTAATCGGATAATCATGACCTTGTCATATTATCCCGATAGCTGCAGCATATTAGAGAGTACCAGTTCTGTATCCCTGCGTGATCATCATCTCCATGTGACTGAAGTGATACTTCCATATTGACATCACACCCAATACACTACGATTCTCATTATACCCAAAAAAGGCGTACACAAAACCTGTTAAAGCCCCGGACGATCAAAACCAAAGTATACTAATTGTTGCAAGTATTAGCAATGCAAGTCTCAGGTTAAGACCAAATACACATACCCTGATTCAGATTCCCATAGACACATAGTCATACTACCAATGGGATTCCGAGGGGTCTATCCAGAGCGAAGCTATTCCGTACCATCGGTAAATAGAACCTCCTATTACACTTGCATGAGTATCCAATACCCAAATATATGAGAACTATGAGAACTATGTGAGAACTATGTTGTTACGCTTCCATAACACGCACAAGTGTAATACTAGCCTATTCCGCATTATCGATGTCCAGTCTCGATAATACTACGACTATGAATATTTAATAATCAAACCTTACGTGGATTAATACTGTCTCATATCTTATTAATCTGGTACTAATCATATGGACTTTTATCATTTATATATCCCGGTAATCCAATTATAAATGATAAAATAGTAATTTCCTTTGTCACATAGTTAATTTGTACAACAACACCATGTTCTATACAAATAGGGATGCTATGGGTCATAATTGTCCAACATAAGAAACTCATTCTTAATATCTCAGAGATAATAAAGAACATGTTTCAAGGCACATCATATGGTTTATAACATATCAAAATAGTTCGTAACAATTACGAATAAATTAATATTTTTAATCGCACATAATATAGTATTCATTATGCCATCACCCTATAATGCATAAGATTGACTAGACATTCTAATCAATTTCTCTTTCGAAAAAGGAATCATCGATTATGAAAGATAAATACTATATACGAGAGACACACTAACTGTCAAACAATTATACTAACTGTCACAAAGATAGTCTTGTTTAGTCCTTTATTAGATCATATATAATGCACGACTAATGGGAGTATCTCACAAGTCTCTTATTTTATATCATATATAAAAATTTATATCAAATATAACAGAGACTACTCTCACTGCTTTCACGGAGAAAAGAAGACTTAGGTAAATCTTTTACCTCATAAACATTTCATTATTACATTAATAATGGTAATGTCGTTAGGATATACAATACTAGAAATAAATATGTACGCTCCCACTAACCCTTCTATCACATATGTACTCTCTATGCTTTGATAAAATCAGACAATCTGACTGTAATCAAAATTAGAGAACATGGATTTCCGGAAAGCTTATTTGAGTCTACAATAGGCTCTATAAGCTAGTATATCAAACTGTGATCTTAGCAGAATACAAACTCCAGAGCCATTCCAGAACGAACTCTTCAAACAAAGAAATCACAATGGATCTCTTCTTCGAAGAAACCATTCAGAAAAGCCATTTTGTATTCCTAGCTAAAATACATAGTTTAATATCAACATTAACCAACAGATCCTTAATTGTTCAAATAGTGTGACTAGAGACAATTTTTCTCAGAATCTATAATAGATTGCTGAGTATAACTTTTCTCACTGTCATACTATAAAGGTCAAACCTTTAATAAGCTCACTTTGCTTTTAATACGCAAACAATTTACACATTTTATGAACGATTCATAACGAAAGCTTAATCAAGTTCAAAACTTGATCATAGTAAGTTATGAACAATCTTAGATCTATGGTTCAATGCTAACTTTCGAAATCGATATCAAATATCGCTCCCACTATAAGTTATAGGATAATTTTCTTCGATAAGAAAACAACAGAATCATTAAGTATCAAATACTTTGTAAATGATTCTGACATCCTATTGAACTTATACGGAAGATGTCTAAGGGTATTTTCATCTTATTAATTACGTGGTCTCATTTATAGTTTATCACTCCCACATTTGACTTCAATAAGTCAAGTATTTTCTATAATGGTCAACATATGATGTTACACACCAAGTAATAAAATAATTTTATTACTCGGGATTATAGAAAAGCTATTCTATCAAATAGAATATAATATTCTATTAAATAAAATAAATGACAAACTTTTACTACTTCCGAGGTGCAAGTACTTTCAATTATATAACCATTATACAAAAGAAAGATTCAAATCTCAAACTTTTCAAGATTCGAATTTTCTACTTATACATATCATATATGTAACTGTAGAAACTAATGGAACATTAATTAAAAGGATGAATTAGTGTTACTGGAGAATATCCCCAAGAGTACTGAAAATAATTCGGTAACACTCAATATCAAACGGATCAAATCATATAAGATTCGATTTCTCTTACTGACCAATTCCATCACGATGGAATCGTAGAAGAATAATATTGAGTAAAAATCACATTCATTAAATAACCTAAGAACTAATTGCCATAAATTCATATGTTTGATCATATCAAACATCTTTGAACAATTCAAAGACTCATGATGAATTTTAAAAATACAGTTTTCAAAACTTCAAATCAATTATCTTTGAACCATTCAAAATATTCTATCCGCGTTTCATCAGAACATAATGAAACCATTCAAGACGTTCAATATATATTCTTTTAGAAACACGTAACTAAGTCATGACAATTCATTAACTAAGTTACGAGTAAAGAAAATTATCCAAGACAATTTCTAATTCATTAATCTACATACATCCAATATATTAGTTTAATAAATATGTGGTCCAATGACGATCATTGGTTAAATGAGATTTAATCACATTCCCAAATACAATATTCATTAAATGGATAAGGATATGTGGTGTGATATAATATCATACCATCTTTACCATACGGAATAAACATCTAATGCTTATGTGATAACATCTCATAAATCATTGTTCTAAATTATTTACTTAACCGAATATTTTTCTTAATGTTTATCTTTATATCAATGAAACTACTAGTCGTATTAAAATATGTAACAACTGTTTATAAAGAACAAGTAACTATCCAATAGTCGCAAGTTCTGATATCAAATATCAAAACAATCATTAAACAATATTTTAAATAACTAGACGGGAGATCTGGTATCCAATACCTATAGTTGTCGTGTTGTGAGAATCAATATTCTCTACACATAACTATACACATATCATTTCCTTAGCTTTATAATTTACCTTTAACTATTCACAACAATTGCAAATAATTGATTAGCAAACTGTGTCAGATACATTACCTGTAAAGGTCACTAAAGCCAAGAAACGTCATTATCAGATAAACAAATACCTAAGGGGTTTTCTTAATGCCAGTCAAGAATCTCGAGAAATGAACTAATTCACGTCAATTTTTACCACAAAAGAAACTATTCTCTGTAGATAATTATATCCTAAAACAGATATCTATTTAGATTACCTATCGTGACTTAGTAACTAAGTCACTAACCATCTTGATTTTCAAAAAAATCGGAACAACAGTTCCCGATGGTTTTGACTAATCTAACAATATCCTAACCTACTCATAATATAGAACCTATTCTAGAAATCTGCAATCATAAGTGAAGTAAGTGAAGTCAGAAAACATATACATAAATATGCATTCAGTGGATTAGAAGTTTAATTCTATATACACAATAGAATAAAGGAAACATAAGCGCCAATTTCTATAATATTACACACTGCCTTAGTTATGGATTTTTAACCCAGCAATACCTCTCACTACTTTACATAATACTGTAATCCCCAACGAAAAATGGGAATCTAATAATTAATTGAATTCCATAGTGAGAAGTGGACCCCATTAATATATTTCGACTCACAGCTTTGGCACGTTCTCGCCAACGTGTATTCACAGGTAGACAACTCATTGTCAATAACACTCACTGTGACTCATGCTTTTGGTCCTGACCATTTCTCGTTATGACAGCTTTGGCAAGTTCACAAGGAGGCGTATCAAGGCTTCACTCGTCCTGACAGCTTTGGCATGTTCAGGATTTCCACTTTCACTTGAATTTGTCTCTTATCATTTAAGTTCTACCGGCGCAAATGAACTACCATCAGCCATAACTGCACAGCTTTGGCACGATACAGCTACAGCATCAGGAAATCATTTACATCCGTACTGACAAGGCGAACCAAGAAACAAGTATTCCTAATACTAGTTGCTTTAATGCCTTATTTAAGCGGGGATATTCCTAAAAAGGGTTAACTCTACATCAAATGCAGAATTTAATATAGATCAATTTCTCAATAGTTTAATTCTACCTGGGAAAGCATAAATTAACTTAACCATTAAATCCGTGTTATGTTTTCCGTTAACGTAGAACCGAAAAGTTAAGAAACATCTAAAATACATGCATGTGCAAATATCAAAATTAGATTATATATATCATATATCAAGCATGAAAAATGTAATGGATGGAGGATCAGACCTGCTCTGATACCGTTTTTGTTGGGGTTTTAGAGCGGAAGCTCACGGTTCAGGTGAAATCGTAACTTTAAAACTTTTAAAGTTACCAAATAAATTATTCAATATCCAATATGAATAATTCATTCATATTTCACCTAAACATATTTATTCGATATCAAATAATGACATAAATTGGATAGAAACATCGTGAAACATTTATGAAAATATATTTCCGCAAAATGGCATAAAACACGTTTTTGTCCGAAACGACCAACCAATACACATGAGGGCTACCCAGGTCAGCCCCAATAGTACTTGGGAAGTTCATGGGCTTCCCAAACAGTGACCAAAGCGGACACCCGGTAAGACCGAAACTCAGCCAGTAACGTTGTTTTTCATTATTTTCGCATATTTCAACTTCGAAATAATTTCTGACAATTGTTCCAATGCCCAAAATACATCCAATACATTTATACAACATACTTTTCATCACCAAAATCACAAAAAATCTAGATCTGATTTGGAAACCAAAAATATCATTTTTCAGGCTTTAAATCTAATTTTCTCAACATTAACACCAACCAAAGCCACCACCTATGAAGAACTCAAGAACAATTCTAGGAGTTACAAGAGTGTTCATAACACTCTAGAATGGCAACAAGTCATCAAATGACAAAATTGAATCAATATTACACTAATATCATCCAATCAAACTTCACACATGCATCTAGCCTCAAAATCCATCCTCCAAATCAAAAAGCCCTAAAATCTAAGAAATGAAGAAACCCTAGAACTTGTCTAGATACTCAAGAAAAAGAAACAAACTTTCTAAGGTTAAGAGTTATGAAGATTACCTCCAAATCTCTTAAATTCCTTAAACGTTTTCTTGATTTTCTTCACTTTCTTCCTTGATTCTTCAAGAAAATTTTGGGTGCTTTTTCTTTTGGTGGATTTCGGCCATGGCTTCCTTTAGATGATAAAACAAAATTTTCTTTTGGTGGATTTTCTTCACATGTACTGGTCTCGGCGGATTTTACTAATCGATCTGTGTTAGTAAATCTTGACCATGAACTTTATTTGATAATATACTTTTAGTAGTGACACTTCCCAATATCAATTACAAACTACTTTGTAACTGCGCACTACAAATATATTATCTGGTCTTTGTCTAATATATACATATCACTAAACCATATTTAGTTGCAATCTAATCGTAATTAGATCGAATATGTATATACAAACAAGAAGTACTACCATAAATAAGTAATATTATGGAAAAAGTAATTGTTCGTATTCGTGAATCGGACATAAATACGATCCGGATTGGCACTCCGAGCACCAACCCTAACATGAACACCCCTATTGTAAATATTTCGAATCTTGTCGATTTTATAGTTTAAATAAGACAATTAATTTACTTACACTAATATATATACCTCATTCGTTTGTTTCTCAGTTCTCAAATAATATTTTTAATTCACAGTGAAAGAGCTACTAGTCAGAATCTACATCCTGAAGCACAGTAAATAATAAAAAATTCATGAAATAAAAAACATATAAAAATAACTTAAAGATAAAATAATAAATAATAATATACCCAAAATTCAAAAAGTTGTCTAAGCTTTATGAGAGGCTACTATTTAGATTTCTTATTTTAGTATGACATTATATTTTTATATTGTAATAGGTTTTTTATTTTAATAATTTATTATTTTAATTTATAATTTTATAATAAAAACATTAACTATAAAGATTAGATACCACATATATTTTTTATTTTAATAGAAAATAATACTATATCTTCTTATTATAAGAGATATAAAAAATTAATTGTAAAGATTTGGTGTCATGTGACGCTATTACAAAGCTTAAAAATATTTATCTTTAATATATATATATATATATATATATATATATATATATTATTTATCAGATTATCTGTGATAATTATTCAAAAATTTATTGGATAGTATAATATGTTTTCTAATCATAATAGAATTTCTTATTTAATAGATTTATTAATTTAATTTATAATTTGATAGTGTTTTTTAATTGTAATATGATAGTATAATATATTTTCTTATTATAATACATTTCTTATAAAATTATAATATGTATTTTTATTCTAATAGATTTTTTATTTAATACAAAATTAATTGTACATATATTTTAATTGAATAATAAAAAATTAATTATAGAGATTAAGTGACACATATGTTTTTTATTTTAATGAGAGATTATAATATGTTTTCTTAATATAATAGATTTCTTTATTTTAATTTTATAATTTAATGATAATAAATTAAAATATTAATTAATTAATTAAATTAATAGGTTTTTTTTACTTTAATAGTAGATTATGTTTTTATATTGTAATAGATTTCTTATGTTAATAGATTTATTAATTTAATTTTATAACTTTAATATAAAGTCGTCACGTTGCGTAATGAGAAAACTTAAAAAAATTAACTTATATATATATATATATTGGTCTCCTGGATAGTCACTTAGGGATGCCGCAATTAGGATTTATTAATGTGCTTAAATATGTGTCATTAAACGAAATTAACATCAAACAAATAAATTATCCACAATCATGTCAATATTAAACATAAATCATAAAATTTAGAAAAACTTGAAAAACTTGAAGATGATGATGAAACAGAATCCAAGTCGAGTTGCCTCTGTCCTTAAGAACTTATTAGTCTCGCATCGGTCCTCTTCGGATGATTTTGTTGCTAACGTTCTCCCAGGATCACTTGGATGCTTCTTGTTGAATGGGCACTCTTTACACAAGAATTCGAAGAAGGACAAATGGTGGAAACTCTCTTGACTTTAAAAGATTTTCATGGACAAGGAAAAATTGTATGTTTTTCTATATCCTAAGGATGAACCCAAAGCCTCTTTAAATAGGCATGGAAGGGTACCTTTGATGGTACCCTTTGGTTTGGAGTGTGACCCTCCTAAGGGTTATACTCATTCCCTAATGTCATTTGAGGCCTTGAGTATCATCCTTTCATTTAAGAGGACATGTCTCTACATATTTGTGTCTTTCTTATAAGACACAACCCAAATGACATGACCATCTTACACTCATATTATATATTTAGAGAATTTATAACAATCCCTCATAATTCTCTAAATATTAATGCAGACACTTAAGAGAGTTTCCATGAAATAAAACTGCATCAAAATAGGTAGCTTTCACCTTGAACCTTTCTTAGTGAATGACAATCGGATTTACTTGGCGAACCAGTGACCCATAATATTGAATTATTCCACCGTTGGTGCAAACCAAGACAATTGCCAACACACAACTTTACTTCGACCATTTCCCGTTCTACAGTTGTTTTCATTTCGGCCATGAACATTGGTAGTGGATTCATCAAGTCCTTTAGGGAATTCAGCCTTTAAAAACTCTCATGGAAGCGACCTCACTTCTTACTTGAAATAGGTGATCTACTATGAAGAGGTAATCTGCCTTTACCCCATTAGGACTCTTCTCCTAATATAGTGATCATTAAAAGTCTTAGCTTATCCTAACATTGACAGACAGCACTTTGCGTCATTACAGGAATGAGAAAGAGTATAAAACTATACAGTGCTTGGTTTGAACTGCACAAAGTTTTAGTTGTCCCTTTTGAACCTAGATCTTGGGATCTCCAGTCAGCTAGGTTGGGTTTCCACAATGACAATTCTTAATTTATAGGCTTACAGCCCATTCCCCTCGATGACTTCTCAACTTAATTTCTAGGTAAGCTTTAGTAAGTGGATCCGCTAGGTTTTCCTTTGATTTGACATAATTGGTAAATCTACCACTATTTCCCACTTATTTAACCTAATATTTTGTATAGTTTCTTAAGTCTTGTGAATATTTTGATGTGTTTTTTGTTATTTTGTAGATAAATAAAGTTTCAGGACATTCTGAAGGTGATTTGGAGCAAAACAGTGAAAATTGGAAAATTGGCATTTTTGTAATTTGGTCGCGTCGCGACGCTCAATCCCTTGGCATCGCGATGTCTAACATGCGCCGAACAGTGCTAATGTGCGCCGGGTCCATAAATCAGAATCTGAGAAAATTTGACTTTGCTAACGTACTTTGTGCCACGTGTCACCATCACAGCCGATCTACTAACGTGCGATGTGCCACGTGTCACCATCAAAACCGATCTGCTAACGTGCGCCGTACCACATGTTATCATCCTACGGTGCTGACAGTCGCCATCACCACGTGTCACAACGTGTCATTGCCACGTCATCATCCACATCACCTGTTGACCAGGTCAAAGTGCCACGTAGCTGCCACATCATCATCAACCAATCACAGCGTGCCACATGTCACAAATTCTATGGTGCCGACAGTCAAATTGCCACGTGTTGCCATGTCAGCGCCATGTCATCATCAATTATTGACTGACTTATCCTTATCTGACACGTGGCGGATAAGAATCTGAGCCAACCAATCAAAAGCCGCCACGTGTCACAATAATTGAGCTCCAACCACCTTGCCACGTGTCACCTTATCACCTTATCCAGAATCGCCATGTGTCATCACCTCAGCGTGCCACGCCTAACTGTTCCAGCGTAGCGATGCCAAAGGCCTTGGCGTCGCGACGCCCAGAGCCCACCGATGCCTATAAACTGAGCTCGAGATTTCAGTTTCAGTTGTACCATCTTCAAATAATATTGGAAGAAATCACAACCCTAGATAGTTTGTAATATTGAATTTTCTTAAACCTAATTTCGAACAATTTTATTTACTTGTTTTTAAAATTTAGAATCGTCACCTTTTCAAATCAATCAAACAACCTGTTAGATACTAGTAATCATTTGACCTCATAAAATTAATAGATTAGGTATTAAGTCCTCGTGGGATCGATACTTTTTATACTACTTGAACGATATGTGCGCTTGCGTTATACGCGTGTGTAAGCACTGGTCAATAATCGATCGAAATTATGTCACTTGAGAGTAGTTGTCATATGGTATTATGTCTGCGACGTATGTGTCGAGACTTACTATTATTCATTATATTTTGGGCTCTTCCAATAGCCGATTTACTATCACAATGTATGCTTATCGCTGGCACTGGTTTGGGCCAATTTGGAATATCCTCTAGGAAATTTCGAAGCCATTCCGCTTTTTCCGTTGTTTTGTTTAATGCTATGAATTTTGATTCCATAGTAGACCGGGCAATACATGTTTGACTCGAGGATGAAAATAAATCCACCCATAGATTTGGAATCCACTATATCAGATATCCAATTAGCATCGATGTATCCCTCTAGAACAACAGGATATCTCGTATAATGCAGACCATATTTTGAAGTTTCTCTTAGATACCTCAAAACTCCTATGACTTTCCAGTGGTTATGTCCTGGATTGCTCATATATCTGCTAAGCCTATTTACAGCTTAAGCGATATCAGGTCATGTGTAATTTGTGAGATACATCAGACTTCCGATGATTCTCGAATACTCTAATTGCGATACGCTTGAGCCAATATTCTTTGATAAATGAAGAGTTAGGTTTACATGAGTCTTAACCACATTTAGATCCCCTTTATTATATTTCTCAAGTATCTTCTCAACGTAGTGAGTCTGAGTTAATATATACCCCTCTGATGTTCTGGAAATCTTAATTCCTAATATCACATCAGCTACTCCTAAATCTTTCATATCAAATTTGTTGGTCAATACTCTCTTGGTAGACTGAATCATCTCATGATTACTATCAATTATCACACAATGACATATCCTTTTTGAGTTGATTTGGTGTATACACATTTATCACACTCATTGATTTTGAACCCACTTGACAACATCTCTTTGTCAATTTTTTCATGCCATTGTTTAGGTATTTATTTTAATCCGTATAAAGATTTTACAAGTTTGCACATTTTCTGTTCTTGTCCAGGAACATTGAAACCTTCTGGTTGTTCCATGTAAATCTCTTCATCTAGTTCAGCATTTAAGAATGTCGTCTTTACATCCATTTGATGTATTTCAAGACCAAATATAGTTGATATGGCTATGAGCATTCTTATTGACGTGATACGAGTCACTGGTGAATAGGTATCAAAGTAATCAAGGCATTATTTTTGTCTATAACCCTTTATGACAAGTCTTGTCTTGTACTTATCTATTGATCCATCTTGTTTCATCTTTCGTTTGAATATCCATTTGTAGCCCAGTGGCTTACAACCTGGAGGAAGATCAACCAACTCCCAAGTATTGTTTTCTAGGATGGATCAATCTCACTATTGATAGCCTCTTTCCACAAAGGTGCATCTGTCGAAGACATTGCTTCTTTATAGCTTTGAGGCTCATTTTCTAATAGGTATGTCAGAAAATCGGGTCCAAATGACGTAGACGTTCTGGCTCTTTTGCTATGTCTAGGTTCAAGTTCCTCAATATTTTCATGTTGATCCGAATCTTGGCCAACTTGATCACTGTCTTTAATAGTATCAATAGTTTTTTTGAGAGACCATGTTCTTTGTTTTTCCTTACAAGGAAATGTCTCTTCAAAGAATGTCACATTTCTTGACTCAATTATCATATTCGGATTCACCGTCTCTATCACTCCTGATTCTTTTGATTTTCTTGCCAAGTTGATTTTCAACTTCTTTCTTATAATGTATAAAGCTCTCAATAGCTTCACATTTGCTCCTCAGTAAATACACATAACAGAATCTTGTGATATCATCGATAAAAGTGACAATGTACTTTTTACCGCCTCTTGTTTGCACAATATTCATATCATATACATCGGAGTGTACAAGTTCCAAAGGTTCAGAACTTCGTTCTATTGAATGAAATGATGCTCTATGCATTTTTGATTCAACACATGCCTTACATTTATGTTGGTTGTCAATTGTAAATTTAGTTATAAGGTCCATGTTAATTAATTTATGTATTGTATCATAATTAACATATCCTAACCTCTCATGTCATATATTTTGTGACTCAATAATATAAGCGGAAGATGTAACTTTATTATTAGCACTGTGTCGAATGACAGTCATTACATTGAATTTGAAAAGGCCCTCAATGAGGTATCATTTTCCTACATAGACATCGTTCTTGGTTAGTACAAATTTATCAGAAATAAACACAAGCTTGAAACCATTCTTGCTAAGGAGTGAACCCGAAACCAAGTTCTTTCGAATATCAGGAAAATGCAAAATATTCTTCAATATAAGCTCTTTTCCAAATGTCATCTTCAGAACCACTGTGCCTTGTCCAACCACTCTAGAGGTAGAAGAGTTTCCCATTGTCAGATGATCGCCACCATCGACCTTCTAATACGAGGAAAATATCTTGCTATCAGGAAGGATATGGCGTGTAGCCCAGTGTCTACCCACCATTCGCTCAGATTTCCAACCAAGTTGGCTTCTGTTACAACTATTGAGAGGTTCATCTCTGAGATCTCATCAGTTAGCTGCTCATCCTCAATGACATGGGCCTCATTTTTCTTTTTCTTGCCTTTATCCTGAGACTTCTTGTTTCTGCAATCCTTTTTCATGTGACCGCTTTTTCCACAGGTGTAGCACTTCCCATTGAACTTCTTGTTTGTTTGGGAATAATTAGCTCCACTGTTCTCTCTCTTTTTGCTACCCTTTATACCTTCAACGATGTTGTCCTTATACTCCATAGTCTTGTAGATGGTATTCTCGGACTTCCTGTTGTCCTATTCGATCCTCAATCAAACTCCAAGGTCTTCAAGACTCATCTGCTTCTTTTTATATTTCAGATAGCTCCTGAACTCCTTCCATGATGGAGGTAACTTTTCAATGATTGTGGCAACTTGAAATATCTCGCAGAGTTTCATTCTTTCATCAAATATTCCATGAATGATTAATTGAAGTTCACCCAACTAAGACATCACCATCTTTGAATCTACCATCTTGTAGTCCGGGAACCTACCTACGATAAATTTCTTCTGTCCAGCATCCTCAGTTTTATATTTCTTATCAAGAGATTCCCAGAGAATCTTCGCAGAAGTCATGCCTTGGTACATATTGTAAGGGTATTGTCAAGTCCTCCCAAGAGATAATTCTTGCACAAGAAGTCGCTCGAAGACCATGTCTCTTCTCGCAGTTGCTTGGCTGTTTCCGTTTCTCCCTCCACAGGACCCGGAGGATCTTTGAGGTACTTAGCCAACTGTAGTATTGTCAGGTAGAATAATATTTTACTCCGCCATTGTTTAACGTTTGCTCCACCAAACGTTTCCGATTTTTCTCAATGATCGACCGGTACTACGATATTTCTGCTAGCCATGTGTAACTGGAAAAACCAACAGTAATCAATAAGTCTATAAAAGAAAAATTGCACAACGATCAAACGAATGATCTTGTTTAAGTGATATATTAAGAATCCACTCGTTGTTAGATTGGACAGTAGTACCAAATAACACAAGTCCTTGAATTTACGACTAAGGTTTCTTATGAAAAGTGAATAAAAGAATATTCCCAGAGGACGAGGGGGGTACAGAGTAACCACTTAAATCTCTGCCCATTAGGCTCTTATCGCCTTTTTTGACAGAATATCATTTGAACACTTTCTCAATAGAATATCTTAGACATTCAAACTTAGTATTACACTTCAATACAGTAATAAATATGGGTAGATTTGTATGTGTATATGTGTGTAAATCAATCAAGCTTGGACGAAATTACATGTGTAAGATTACACTTTTAATTCTCAACCAAGTATGCAACACACAATTAGATTTCAACTTTATCACTATATGTATGCTTGTGATAATTGAACACCCTAATATTAACTTAAATCTATACTACCAAGTTTATCATAATACAATATATGATTTTACTAAGTGAACATTAAGATCATATAAATTAATAGTCCATTTTAATCTAAAAGTAATTCCATGATTAATTTTGTTAGTGTCACATTCGTTTTTTTCGTTCAAATGAAACTTTCCAGTGAGTTCATGTTCGTGTAGCATTCGTAAACGCGTTCGAACGAAGTGTTACAGAGAGTTCACGTTCGTAAACGTGTTCAAACAAAGTGTTCCAAAGAGTTCACGTTCGTGTTGCATTTGAAGATGCGTTCGAACGTTCTTTGGCAGAAGACTGGCGTTCGAGTTGCGTTTGAATACGCGTTCGAATGAGACTATGAAAAACAGAATTTTTGCCTACATGTTAGTCGGACGTTCGAACGCCCTTACGTATTTTTCATGCACATAATACATTTTCAGGAAAAGTGACTAATAACACATGTAAATTTTCATCTATTAAGACTTAAAGTTAATAAGTTCTTAAGATTGTGGTTAAATATGTGTCATTGAATGAAATTAACATACATCAAACAAATAAATTATCCACAATCATGCCAATATTAAACATAAACCATAAAACTTAGAAAAACCTGAAAAACTTGAAGATGATGATGAAACAGAATCCAAGTCGAGTTGCCTCTGTCCTTAAGAACTTATTAGCCCCGCCTCGGTGCTCTACGGATGATTTTGTGGCTAACGTTCTCCCAGGATCACTTGGATGCTTCTTGTTGAAGAGGTACTCCTTACACAAGAATTCGAATAAGGACAAATGATGGAAACTCTTTTGACATTAAAAGATTTTCCTGGACAAGGAAGACTTGTATGTTTTTCTATATCCTAAGAATGAACCCAAAATCTCTTTAAATATGCATGGAGTGGTGCCTTTAATGGTACCATTTGGTTTGAGGTGTGACCCTCCTAATGGTTATACCTCTTCCCTAGTGCCATTTGAGGCCTTGAGTCTCATCTTTTCATTTAAGAGGACATGTCCTTACATGTTTGTGTCTTTCCCATAAGACACAACCCAAATGACATGACCCTCCTACACTCATACTATATATTTAGAGAATTTACAACAACTAAATCATTTTTATCATGTACACTATATGGGTTATTAGAATTTAAATACTATTTTTTTATAATAATAAAATATTTGAAGAAAAATTTAATTATAAATATGATTTATATCTTTCAAATAAAAAAATCATATATTACGTCTTAACAAGTAAAATATTGAATTTATATATATATATATAAAGATATCAAATAAGTCTTTCTAGCCTAATACTGATCAATATACACTTATGAAATTTAGTTTTTACCAAGAATGTATTAGAATATGTTGTCCCTAAGGGGCATGGTTTTGTGGTGTATGACTCATGATTAAATTTTCAGGTCCTACGTTCGAATTAGGGGTGTTCACGGGTCGGGTCGGGTCGGGTTTTCCGGAATTTTTTTTGACCCGATCGGGTCGGGTCATTCGGGTCGTCTGACCCGAAACCCGAAATTTGAAAAGGTGACCCGCGCGGGTCGGGTCACCTCGGGTCGGGTTAAAAAACTGCGGGTCGGGTCGGGTCAACATAAATATAGTCAATATAACATATATATTTTTTCTTGACTGAAGACCTGCAATACCGTGTGCAGCAGAGTGGCTAGGGACTTTCAATGCTTCAAAGAAGTTGCCGGTTCAATTCCCCACAACGTTTGGGTTTTTAATGAAAAATTGATTTTCTAATTGCAAAAGTGAGACTGGAACCTGTACACTTCTACCGCCTAACTAAGTTAGATTGCCATTTGTGCCACGCATTTTCATTGTAAATGTTATACTACTAAAAATATATATATTATAAATATAATATCATTACATCGGGTCGGGTCGGGTCAAACCCGAATTTGCTGAAATAAACCAGCGACCCGATCCGAAATTTCGGGTCGGGTCGGGTCAGACCCGAAATTAAATTTTAAAACACATAAACCCGACCGGGTCGGGTCGGGTCGCTGCGGGTCGGGTCGGGTCGCGGGTCGACCCGACCCTATGAACACCCCTAATTCGAATTAAGGGAGTGTGTTTCTTATAAAAATCTGGGATAATCTGGGGTTTTATTTCTCCGCTTAAGTCCGAAATGAGTAGTTTGGCGGCGGAGTTTCCAACGATTATAAAAAAATGTATTATAATATGCTTCGACGAAATTAGAATTTTCAACACAAAAGGGCATATATTATAGTTGCTTCTATTTTATTGGCAAGGCTACAATAAATAAATGTTAGTACATGTCTTTTTTTTTTTTAAGTCCTTTAAAATTTTGCTTTTCAGTGCATAAATTATCAATTTTAATTTCTAATATTAATAATTTTAGGAAAAACGTTTAAGGAATTTGATTATGATAAGGATACATATTCCTTTATTTATGGGGTTTTACATTACTTTATTTCCTACTGAAAGATAATAAAAAATCGAAATTGATATACCATTTAAAATCTATGGCTGCAACTCATTAGGTTTAATGGTGGCAACCTATCTCACATTATTTTTAAGTCTTTTCGTGTATGTTATAAGAACAAATATTTTCTTTTCTTTTCTTTTTTTTTTCAAGGGCGGACTTCGGAGTCACATTTTCATAAACTTATTACCATTTTGAAAATAATCAATTTATGTTGATTTGTAAAGTAAATAAGTAAATAAGTTAATCAAATATTAGATTGAATCTTGAGTATTAAATAGAATTTTCTGAATTAGTAATAAAATCTGTGTCATGTAAGAGTTACAAAATGTCACAGTACACATAACGACCCATCATGAAGATTATATTATGTTAACCTCTCTCTTAGCACAACTCACTAATGGGTGGGGTTACTCTAAAAACTTCATTAGATAAACGTATTTTAATAATATTATCTATTATTAAAATAAAATATTTTTTCTAAATATTCATTAGGCGATTAGATAAATAGAATGACTCAAATTTGATTCTGAGTTTAAGGGGGTGTATTCAATTGAAATTTTAAAAGACTATTTTGGGTTAAATAAGTCTTGTGGTATTCAATTAAGATTTTTAAATAATTTAAAAAGTCTTATGGTATTCCATTAAGACTATTAGGATTTTTTTAAGAATGTGTCCAAATCTAGTGATATTCAATCAAGACTTTAAACAAATAATAAAAAGTTTTATAGTATTGAAAAACTTACTTTTTTTGAAGGATTTCTTTATATGTGTAATTGTGTGACACTTTTTAGTGAAAAGTATAAATATTAAACTCTAAAACAATCTCACCCTAACCCATGAGACTTTTGAAGTGAGATTTTTTCCCTGCTAGAGAGGAGAAAAAGAACAAACTTGTGAGTTTTTTCGTGAACAAGATACTTATGAATTCTAATAAATTCTGGTTTGATTTTTATGCGTGTAATTCTAAACTATAAACATTATAATTGTGTTTGTTCTTGTTTGATTCATTTTTACACTATAATTACGCTTGATTAATTGCGCTTATTCTTGGTTAATTTACACTTTAATGAATAATTAATTGTAATACGTTTGGTTTGAATAATGAATTTGAGTGAAGATTAGGCAACAATTGTAATGCATTTTTCTGACAAAAAATTGAAGTCATGGAACAGATGCATTCTATTTATTTGTTTCCTATATTATTATTTTACCAATAGAAATTTCCAAATTTCTTTTCGTAAAAATGGTTTGCCAAGAATTTTTAAGGGTTTGAAAGAAATTATAAAATTATTGGGTTGTCTTGTTTTCATGTTTCGAAAAACTCTTCTTAACATTAGCGTATATATCTCAAAAACTCTTCTTAATTTCAAATCTTTATATCATATTTAAATATATAATATATAAAGATAAATATATAAACATAGTCTTTGAAACATAGTCTTTAATGTTGGGGTTTTGGGCGATGGGGCGTAGCGGAAGTGCGGGTTCGGGCGAAATCGTATTTTAAAACTTTTTTAAAATACCGAATAAATTATTCAATATCTAATATGAATAATTTATTCATATTTCACCTTAACCTATTTATTTATTATCATATATTAACATAAATAATGAGAAAACTCGCGAAACTTTCACGAAAACTGTTTTTCCGCAAAATTACCTAAAACGCATTTTTGACTGAACCGACTACCCGACACTTATGGAAACTTCCCAGGTCAGCTCCAATAGTGTCGGGACAGTTCATAGGCTGCCCGAACAGTGACAGAATCACTATTTTCACAGCTGTTACCCGGTTGGCTCAAAATCCACCCGGTAACGCCGTTTTAGGCCGTTTTCGCTTATTTCAAGTCCGAAACACTTTCCGGCAATTGTGCCAACTCCCAAAACACATCCAAAATATTCAAATGACAACATTTTCATCACAAAAACATGAACCTTTCCAGGTCTGAAACAGTGACCAAATTTTCCAAATTTTGCATACTTTAATCCAAAATTCACAAAGATTAATCTAATTAATCCAACACCAATTGAGTCCCACCACATATGAACAACCCAAGAACAATTCTAGGCTATTTAGAGTGGATCAATAACTCTATAATGACAACTAAAATGTCCAACAACAATTTGAACAAAATTGGCCTAATATTACAATAATATTAATCAATTACACTTCACACATGCTCAAGCTCTTCCATTCATCCACCATCATCAAAAAGCCCCAAATTTCAGAAATCCAAGAACCCTAGAACATTTCTAGATCATTAAGAAAACAAGAAATAAGTTTCTAACTCAAGAAAGTTAAAGATTACTGTAGGCACTGCATTTTACATGTAAGTCCCTATGATGAGTCTCATTTGGAGACACTACCTTTTAAGTCACGGAAGTCGCGGGAAACGAATGTCGAAAGGGGAAATTCCGAATAAGTATGTCATCGGATTCAATTCACATGTTCATTGCTTTCGTTCGTACTACGTTCGTGAACATGTTCGAACGTCAAGCAATTGCGGACGTTTGTGCAGCGTTCGAATCGGCGTTCGAACGGTGTCTGTACTTCTGGTTTTGTTGCTAGCCTCACGCCCAAGCCCAATTAGCCCACCAAAACCCACCCAAAAATAATTAAAACATTTAAAACATGTCACAAATTAAAATAATATCCTTCCTAAATTAAATAAATCACATCTCAATCTAAATAATTCACATACCTAAATAAACAAATCAAATATATGATCTTCCTAATTAAGCCAAATCATGTCCCCAATCAAATATAGATTTTCCTTGTAAGACACTAATTGGTCCCTTTCCTATTCAAGCAAGAGGAAACCCTAGCAATTGTCGCAACAAAAATGCAGCCCAAAGACCCCAAAATAGTAGCCAAATCACCTAAAACAGTGAACAAAAACTGCACTTTAAAACCCTTAACCAACCACGTAAAACAGCAGCCCCAACCCCCTTTAAACCGCAAAAACAGTCCATTAATACACCAAATACAGTGAGAACAGTGAACAAACAGAGGAAACGATGACTCAAAATAGCGAGGCAACGAACGAGAACAGTGGACCAGTGAACCAGAGGAGTTGCGGGCACCAATCCTTCTGACGGCCGTATAACGCACTTTCGAGAGACGACCTAAGAGGTTAGACCTGAGGGCACATTTATAATTTATTTTCATTCATCTTTTAATTGTTTTATTTATTTTCTTCGCATGAGAGTCGCTTGTGGATGCATGTTGTGGCCTTTGAATGGATGGGAAAATGTGTCGTCTCTCGTGGTATATAGGATGGAAACCCAGACGTAAATCCCGTAGCCGAATCTGAATGGACGGTAGTGCGGTTTGTACTTGGGATATAACTCCACGTACTACTTGAGCAAACGGCACATGTTTCACTTTGCTTTTGTATCTTATTCGTTTATTATTCGCATTTTATTATTCCGCCATTTAATTTCCGTACGATTATTTGTTTGTGTATTGATGATATAATGTGCATGGGCTTAGTATGTTGGTCTAAAGGTTCTCTATTTGAGGGAAGAAAAGTCCAAAAGGCTACCTTTACGACAATACTTTACCGCGCCGGACAAAGTGTGTTGGATTGAACGTGAGATATGTTCAATCGAGTATACGAAGTCCTACATTGGTGTCTTTATTTTATATGCATTGTAATGTAAGGCGCATGGGCTAACTAGGGTGTATTAAAGGTCCTCTATTCTAGGGAAAACGCCTAAATGGCTACCTTTACCACGATGTTTTAACGCGCCTTTTATCATGTCATTCACCCTTTGCATATCATTGTTCTATTTACGCATGTATTGCCTTCTAGTGCGCATGGGCTAACTAGGGTGGATTAAAGGTCCTCTATTCAAGTGAAAATACCTAAAGGGCTACCTTTACCACGATGTTTTGCCGCGCCGGATGAAGTATGTTTGATTGAATGTGAGATATGTTTAATCGGACATACGGAGTTCCACATCATTGTTTTATTCATTTGTATGCATTACATTCTAGTGCGCATGGGCTAACTAGGGTGGATTACAGGTCCTCTATTCGAGGGAAAATGCTTAGAGGCTACCTTTACCATGATGTTTTGTCACGCCGGACGAGGTATACTCGATTGAATGTGAATGAGTTCAATCGGGCACACGGGGTCCTACATTGTGCATCTGTGTATGAGTTTCCATCGTCTATCATGCATCAGGTCATGTCCCGTTCGAACGCGTTCTCGAACGCTGTACGAATGTGAACCTTCTGTTTCCCGTTCAAACGCGTTTACGAACGCTACTCGAACGCGCATGCATTTTATTTCATCAGGTCTTGTCCCGTTCGAACGCGTTCTCAAATGCTATACGAATACGAACCTTCTATTTACCGTTCAAACGCGTTTACGAAGGCTACTCAAACGCGCATGTATTTTGATTCATCAGGTCTTGTCCCGTTTGAACGCGTTCTCAAACGCTATACGAATGCGAACCTTCTGTTTACCGTTCGAACGCGTTTACGAACGCTACACGAACGCACATACACTGAACTGATTCCTTTTCATCACATTTCATGCATAATTACTTCTTGGGTGATTCCTCTTATATCATGTAATTAATCATACCATTCCATTATTGATACTTTTACTGTTATCATCTATTTGTATTCCCGTATTTATCTAATTGATGTGTCCGTGAGATGGTGTTTAAGCATGATTTAGTTGTTAGTACGTTATTCCTCTATGCATGATTTTGTTATCTTCTTTCACAGTAGGCATTCAATGTACATTCATGATTAGGTTGTTATTTATTTTTCGTGTTTGATGATTCAACATGTTCATGAGATTATTGTGTGATATCGTATGTTTGCCGTTATGATGATTTATTGTATACATGCGAACCTAGGAATAGATTACCCTTGGAAATATATGTTGCTAGATTCGATTAAATTATTGCACAAATCATATCATTACAACTGGCATAAGTAATGGACCATTTCGAACCCAACAGTTTGAGGTCTTCCCTTGCAAGGGGTGAGTGCGGCCTTAAATCATTTTCCCGGTTCACACCAGGTGGCGACTCCATGTTATTTCTCCGGTTTAGTTCCCCCGCGGGCTACTCCGTACTCCCAACCGGGCCGCGAGCTCGGAACAGCGTCGTCCAACATCTGTGTCCTACAATTACCTACTAATCTCCATCTTTCCTAAGCTTTTCTTGGTGGTTTCCTTCACTTTGATCCTTGTTTCTTCAAACAAGTTGAGAACTCCTTTCTCAAAAATGGCTCTCGGCAGTGGATAAATGAACAAGAGAGAGAATAAATTTTTTTTCTCTTTTTTTTAACAAAAATGTTAGAGAGATAGGTATATATAAATATATGGTCAACAACAACTTTTTGAAAAAGGAAATAATTTCCTTTTTACAAAAAGTGGCGTGTGACTTGTAAAATTTTGGTCAAAATTATTTTCATTTTAATCATATTAAAAAAAACTTGGTGATAAAGCCAACACTTGGCTTAATAAAAAAATATATATTACTTTAATATATATTAGACAACAAATAGGCATGTTACATTTGTAAAGTAAAAAATAAATATTCTAATTCATTAATTAGACATTATTTATTTACTTTTAAAGTGGTATGCCATCATTTGTTATTAAATGTGTATCTAATCTAATTATGTATCAAATATAAATACACATTAAAATGACCAAAATTTTCCCGGCATGTGTAAATTCGTTTACCGATTAAACGATCCGAATTAACTCATTTAATCCGGTGAAGTATTATGAATAATCCGTATTATTCATATCGAGTTGCCCAAGTGCTCAACGAGTACACTTCATATTGTGGAACTCTCTAAGTTTAGGTTTATCGTCACGAAATACAATTTCGTGTCCATAATCCACCCACTCATGGATTATGACGACCACAGATAATCTCGCTAAACTATACAAGCCGAGGTCACTGCATACGTATAATCCCTCCGTCATAGGACATCCGTATTATACCTGGGGTATAGATGAAAAAAGTCAAACTCGTTCGGTATAATACAGTCGACTTTCAATTTACGATCACAAAATAACACTCGGAACTGGTTTCCGATGTTATACCACGGCCATGGATTTACTAGATCGTAAACACGTGACGGATGTCTATGCCCTATACATAGGACTGACGGATCCTCTCTTGATACGCACAGGATATCATGAGCATCAGTCCACACCCAACGAACAGGCGGAGGTCTAATCATGAATAGATTTTTGACGTGACTGCCATCAAAGTGTGGAGGATAGCTCATATATCCACAGTGGTATCTCAAGTCGAAGGACCACTATGCTCGCTCAACTCGAGAAGGTTCCTATTGACGTTGGTGTACCATCTATTAGGAAACCTTCAGTGAGTCGTTCAGTGTCTTATCAAATAAACACCTACATGTGTATACGAGTCTCCCGAGACTCATGGTTCACTGGGATAAACCATCAGACCAAGTCACGATATACGACATGTACTGGTCTCAGTGGATTTTACTAACCGACCCGTGTTAGTAAATCTTGACCAGGAACTTTATTTAAGGATATACATCTTATAGTGCGCTTCCCAATGTCAACTACAAACTACGTTTTAACTGCGCATTATATTGTAAATCATAGGGTCTTTGTCTAATAGACACATATCAATAATCGGATTTAGTTTCGGTCTAATCGGAATCAGATATCTAATCGTAATTAGACCGAATATGTGTATAAAAGACAAGGGTGCTACCAGTAAATTAGTAATATTATGGAAAATTGAATCACTCGTATTTATGAATCGAACATAAATACGATTCGGATTGGCACTCAGAGCACCAACCCTAACAATTTCTCCCACTTGCTCTAGTGCCAATCCCCAGTATCATATACACAACTCAATGTCTATCTCATACCGTGGCCCTCAAGAGCTCACCAGCACTCAAGAGGTAGGCAACAACAAGTGAGCCTACTTTATCAAATCGAGTCCGTCCAACAAACTCAACCGTTTTCCTTAACCAACATCATTAATATTTTGCAGAATCCAAATTCCACATCAATGTGACTCAGATACTATATTAGTATTGTGCTTCAGTTGCTGAGTTGTCTATGTATTTAGAAATCAAATCCAAATACTTTGAGACAACCGCAAGCACGAAACTAATATCAACACTTCTAATCATTGAGGTCACTTTACAACTTCATAAGTCAATACTTCAAAAGTTGTAACTGATTCTACTAGTTCAGTAGAATCAACAGTGACTCTCCCGCTGCATCTTTTCTGACTTTATATGACATAGACCATCTAATTTCATAATTATAATCAAAACTAATTTGATCTTATGGTTGCAGATTAAATTCTCCATGAATAAGAAACTTGTTCTTAATACCTCAAATATCACAAAGAACATGTTTCTAGAACCATCATATGGTCTAGAGTATATCAAAATAACTCGTAATAATTACGATTAAATTAATATCTATAATCGCACATAATATAGTATTCATTATGCCATCATCTTAATGATACATAAGATTGACTAGACATTCTAATCAATCTCATTTTCGACAAAAGAAATCATCTTTTACGAAAGGTGAAAACTATATGTATATATATATATATATATATATATATATATAATATATATATATATATATATATATATATAATATATATATATATATATATTATATATATATAAAAGACACGTCAACTGTCAAACAGTTACACTAACTGTCATACAAATAGTCTTATTGTGTTCTTTATTAGATCATATCTAATGAGCATCTAATGGGAGTATCTTACAAGTCTCTTAGTTTTATATCATATATAAAACTTTATATCAAATATAACAGAGACTGCTCCAACCGGTTACACGGAGAAAAAAACGACTTAGGATATGTAATACTAGAAAGAAATTTTGTACGATCCCACTAACCCTACTGACAAATACGTATTCTCTATACTTCGATAAAACCAGACAATCAGACTAATATCAAAATCAGAGGGCACAAATTTCCGGATAGCTTATCTTGAGTCTACAATAGGCTCTACAAGCTAGTATATCAAACTGTAATCTTAGCAGAATACAAACTACAGGGCAATTCAAGAATGAACTCTTCAAACTAAGAAATCACGACGGATCTCTCATTCGAAGAAATCACTCAAGAAAGTCACTTTGCATTCTTTAGCCAAAATCATAGTTTAATATCAACATTAACCAACAGATCATTAATCGTTCAATCAGTGTGACTAGAGACAAGCTTCCTCAGAATCTACAATAAACTACTGAGTATAACCTACTCACTGTCATACTATAAAGGTTAAACCTTTATCAAGCTCACTATGTTTTTGCTGCACAAACAATTTGCACACTTTATTCATAACGAAAGCTTAATCAAGTTCAAAACTTGATCGTAGTAAGCCATGAACAAGTTAGATCCATGGTTCAATAACAAATTCCGAAGTCAATATCAAATATCGCTCCCACTATAAGTTATAGGATAATTTTCTTCGATAAGAAAACAACAGAATCGTCAAGTATCAAATACTTTGTAAATGATTCTGACATCCTATTGTACTTATACGGAAGTTGTCTAAGGGTATTCTCATCTTATTAATTATGTAGTTCCAATACAATTTATCATTCTCATATTTGACTTCACTAAGTCAAGTCCTTTCTACAATCGCCAACATCCAATGTTAATCACCAAGTAATAAAGCAATTTTATTACTCGAGAACGTAGAAAAGATATTCTATTAAATAGAATACAATATTCTGTTAAATAGAATAAATTATAAACTTTTCACTCGTACCTCCGAGGCACAAGCACTTTCAATTATATAACCATTATATAAAAGAAACTTTCAAATCTTAAACTTTTCAAGATTCGAATTTTCTACAATACATATCATATATGTAACTGTAGAAGCAAATGGAACCTAAATTAAAGGGACGAAATTGTTTTAATGGAGCATAACCCCAAAAGCATTGAAAACCAATTCGGTAACACTCAATATCAACGAATCAAATCATATAAGATTCGATAACTCCCACTGGCCAGTTCCATCACAATGGAATCATGGAAGTTTAATATTGAGTAAGAATCACATTCATTAAATAAATTTAGAACCAATTGCCTTAAATTCATGCGTTTGATCAAATCAAACACCTTCGAACAATTCAAAGACGCGCAATGAATTTTTAAAGAAACAGCTTTCAACACTACATATAAAATATCTTTGAACTATTCAAAATATTCTATCCGAGTTTCATTAGAAACACATTGACACTTCTTGAACAATTCAAGACGTTCAACATGTTTTCTATTAGAAACATGTAACTAAGTCATGACAATTCATCAACTGAGTTACGAAGCAAGAAAACTATCCTAGGCAATTTCTAATTTATTAAACTACATACATTCAATGTATCAGTTTAATAAATCTGTGGTCCAATGAAGATCATTGGTTAAATGAGATTTAATCACTTCCTGAATACAATATTCATTAAATGGTTAAGAATATGTGGTGTGATCTCGTATCAGACCATCCTTTACCATACAGAACAAGCATCTAATGCTTTTAAGATAAAATCTCATAAAACACAGTTCTAAGTTATTTATTTTACCGAATATTTTTCTTCATGTTTATATTTCATTAATGACACTACTAGTTACTTTAAAATATGTAACAACTGTTTATACAGAACAAGTAACTATCCAATAGTCACAAGTTCTGATATCAAATATCAAAACAGTTATTGAATATTATTTTAAATAACTAGACGTAAGATCCGGTATCCAATACCTACAGTTGTCGTATTATGAGAATCAATATTCTCTATACACAACTATACACATCTTTTTTCTTAAGCTTTATAATTTGCGTTCAATTATTCACAACAATTGCAAATGATTGACTAGCAAACTTGATGAGTGGTAAATCTATCACTATTTCCCACTCATTTAACCTAATATTTTGTATAGTTTCTTGAGTTTTGTGAACGTTTTGATGTGTTTTGTGTTATTTTGCAGATAAATAAAGTTGGGAAAGCATTGGAAGCAATTTGGGGCCAAAATAGAGAAAAAATGACAAAAGGCTAATTCGGTAATTTTGCCGCGTCGCGACGCCAGGACACTACGCGTCGCGACATCTAACGTGCGCCGAACATGCTAACGTGCGCCGAGGGACACATGTCAGAATCTGAGAAATTGGACTTGCTAACGTGCGCCGACTTTGCTAACGTGCACCGTGCCACGTGTCATCATCACAGAAGATCAGCTAAAATGCACCGTCTGCCACGTGTCGAAATCTCATTGGACCAAAGCAAGCGCGTACCATGTGTCGAGTTGTCATTTGACCGAATCACCGGTGAATCACATGCTGCCACGTGTTAATCTCTCATTGGACCAATCCTAAACGCGTGCCACGTGTCAGATGTTCATTGGACCGAAAGCTCAGCCAATCACTGTGTGCCACGTGTCGTCTTCTCATTGCACCACCTTTACCGCGTCACACGTGTCATCACCAGATTCTGCCGACAGATCACGCGTGGTCAACCCGCGTGGACCAAAACCGCGTGCCAGCGTCGCTACGCTGGGACCTTTGGCGTCGCGACGCTGGTTCCAGAAACTGCCTATAAATTCAGCTCCTCTTCACTTCATTTGGTGTGCTTTCCTTGGGATTTTTTCCCTGATTTCATAGGAAGCATCTAGTTTTGTAATAATAAAATTATGTATTTTTATTTTTAGTTTTTATTACTGCTTTTTTATTTATTTACTTTATGTTTTGTAGTTAATTTACCGCTGGGGTAAAAGGTGAAACCTTTAATATAATTATTTAGGTAAATCTCACTTAATTATAATATTTAAATTATAATTTAACCGGATTAATTAATATCAGACTTTATTACCACCTATATGGCTGGTTTAAATATAAATACCTTACCGCCTATATGGCTGGTCTTTATGTGACAGATAATTACCGCCTATATGGCTGGTGTAATTGGACTAAATGGATTACCGCCTATATGGCTGGTTTTAAATGTTTAATATTATTAATTCCTGAGAAAGCAGAATAAAAAATAATTTATATATTATAATAAGTGAGATTCCTAGATAAGAAATATTAATTGTGGATCCTCTAACCCCAGCATTTTATTTTATTCTAGGGAAGTGATGAAACACAATATCCACACTTAATAATTGATTTGCTTTTTATGGGTAATTCTTTAGTTTGTTTATTGAGTCTTAAGCTTAATGCTTCTTGTTGTCTGATCACCAATAAGATTGATATGGTAAACTTAAAATGAACTAGACATAGGGATTTTAGGTTTCAGCCTTAGATTAAATAGCCCACGATCTTCCTTGAGGATAGATAACCCTTTAATAGATTTCCTTACAGGATAGACATATACCTGTCGGGCGGGGGTAGCCATAATTGGAACTTAAACTTAATGAATCCAGGGTAATGTGGTTGACATAGGAATATGGTTCAATTGGGTTATACTGGGTATTTGCGTCTGACCATCGGAAGAGGCTTTTGCATATCATCGTGTTCCAGGTTAGCAAACTAATTTATTACACATAAATAAGAGAGTCAATTCATCTTTTTAACAGTATTGTGTGGAGTCACGACCCTAGATCTTTTGAGTCTTTTTATTTATTTTCCTTAGTATTTTCTTTTGTTTATTTTATCTTTATTTTAATTAAGCAATTCCACAATTAACCAACCAAAGCAATCAATTCCCTTCTCCCTATAGTTAGATACTTGTAAATAAATAGATTCAATAATTAATAACAACAGTAGGAATTAAGTCCTCGTGGGATCGATATTTTTATACTACTTGAACGATACGTGCGCTTGCGTTATACGCGTGTGTTTGCACCGGTCAAAACTGTGTAAGACACGTGACTTCTAAAAATCACTAAATGCCAAGAAATGTCATTAAAAGATAAACAAATACTAAAGGGCTTTCTTAATGCCAGTTAAGAATTCTGTGACATGAACTATTCAAGTTAATTCTTACTGCATAAGAAACAATTCTAACTTGAATAATATCCTAGACAGATATCCATTTAGATTACCTAATCGTTACTTAGAAATAAGTCACAAACCATCTTGATTTTCTAAGAGAATCGAAACAACAGTTCCCGATGGTTTTAACTAATCTAACTATATCTAAGTCTACTGTCTTTCTAGAACCTACTCTAGAGTAACGCAGCCATAAGTTAAGTCAGTAAGCTATTCAAGTAATAGACATGCAATGGATTAGAAGTATAATTCTATGAACAATATAAAATAAAAAGAAAACGAAGCAGCATTTTCCATAAAATTACACACTGTTTAAGTTATGGATTTTAAACTCAGCAGTGTCTCCCACTACTTTACGTAATACCGTAATCCCCAACGGACAACGGGAATTCAATAATTAAATTGAATTCCATAGTGAGAGTAGGATCCCATGAATATATTTCGACTCACAGCTTTGGCACGTTCTCGCCTACATATATTCATTAGGTAGACAACTCATTGTCAATCACTCACCAATGACCTTCTGGTTTTGGTCCTGATTGTTTCTCACAGTGACAGCTTTGGCATGTTCACAGGGAGGCGTATCAATGCTACACTTGTCAATGACAAACTCAAGCTACCGGTGTAGTCCTGACAGCTTTGGCACGTTCAGGATTTCCACTTTCACTTGAATTTTACCAGTATCAAAAAACAACCGTATGGATAATAATTCTATAACTACACCCTCACAGCTTTGGCACGATCTCGGATGCACTTATAGAAAAATACCCATAAACCGTAAAACAAGACGGACCAAGAAATATGTATCCAATACACATTACTTTACAGCCATATTTAAAAGCGGGGATTATCCTATGGAAGTTATACTCTACATCTAATGCAGAATTTTAATCTAAATAATTTTCTAAACAGTTCAATTCTACCTTAAAACACATAACTCAATTTAACAATTAAATTTCCGTTACATATTCGTTAGTGTAGAACCGAACAGTTAAGAAACATATCTAGATTACAAGCATGTGCAAACATTAAAATTGGATTATATATCTAATATCAAGCATCAATAATGTAATGGATGAAGTATCAGACCCGCTCTGATACCATTTTTGTTGGGGTTTTGGGTGATGGGGCATAGCGGAAGCGCGGGTTCGGGCGAAATCATATTTTAAAACTTTTTTAAAATACCGAATAAATTATTCAATATCTAATATGAATAATTTATTCATATTTCACCTTAACCTATTTATTTATTATCATATATTAACATAAATAATGAGAAAACTCGAGAAACTTTCACGAAATCTGTTTTTCCGCAAAATTACCTAAAACGCGTTTTTGACTGAACCGACTACCCCGACACTTATGGAAACTTCCCAGGTCAGCTCCAATAGTGTCGGGACAGTTCATAGGCTGCCCGAACAGTGACGGAATCTCTATTTTCATAGTCGTCACCCGGTTGGCTCAAAATCCACCCGGTAACGCCGTTTTTGGCCGTTTTCGCTTATTTCAAGTTCGAAACACTTTCCGGCAATTGTGCCAACTCCCAAAACACATCCAAAACATTCAAATGACAACATTTTCATCACAAAAACAGGGACCTTTCCAGGTCTGAAACAGTGACCAAATTTGCCAAATTTTTCATACTTTAATCCAAAATTCACAAAGATTAATCTAATTAATCCAACACCAATTGAGTCCCACCACATATGAACAACCCAAGAACAATTCTAGGCTATTTAGAGTGGATCAATAACTATAGAATGACAACTAAAATTTCCAACAACAATTTGAACAAAATTGGCCTAATATTACAATAATATTAACCAATTACACTTCACACATGCTCAAGCAATTCCATTCATCCACCATCATCAAAAAGCCCCAAATTTCAGAAATCCAAGAACCCTAGAACATTTCTAGATCATTAAGAAAACAAGAAATAAGTTTCTAACTCAAGAAAGTTAAAGATTACCTACTAGTTTCCATCTTTCCTAAGCTTTTCTTGGTGGTTTCCTTCAATTTGGTCCTTGTTTCTTCAAACAAGTTGAGAACTCCATTCTCAAAAATGGCTCTCGGCAGTGGATAAATGAACAAGAGAGAGAAATAAATTTTTTTTCTCTTTTTTTTTTTAACAAAAACGTGAGAGAGATAGGTATATATAAATATATGGTCAACAATAACTTTTTGAAAAAGAAAACAATTTCCTTTTTACAAAAAGTGGCGTGTGACTTGTAAAATTTTGGTCAAAATTATTTTCATTTTAATCATATTAAAAATAAACTTGGTGATAAAGCCAACACTTGGCTTAATAAAAAATATATATATACTTTAATATATATTAGACAACAAATAGGCATGTTACATTTGTAAAGTAAAAAATAAATATTCTAATTCATTAATTAGACATTATTTATTTACTTTTAAAGTGGCATGCCCTCATTTGTTATTAAATGTGTATCTAATCTAATTATGTATCAAATACAAATATACATTAAAATGACCAAAATTTTCTCGGCATGTGTAAATTCGTTTACCGATTAAACGATCCGAATTAACTCATTTAATATGGTGAAGTATTATGAATAATCTGTATTATTCATATCGAGTTACCCAAGTGCTCAACGAGTACACTTCATATTGTGGGACTCTCTAAGTTTAGGTTTATCTGTCACGAAATATAATTTCGTGTCCATAATCCACCCACTCATGGATTATGACGACCACAAATAATCTCGCTAAACTATACAAGCCGAGGTCACTGCATACGTATAATCCCTCTGTCACAGGACATACGTATTATACCTGTGGTATAGATGAAAAACGTCAAACCCATTCGGTATAATACAGTCGACTTTTAATTTACGATCACGAAATAACACTCGGAACTGGTTTCCGATGTTATACCACGGCCATGGATTTACTACATCGTAAACACGTGCCGGATGCCTATGCCCTGTACACATGACTGACGGATCCTCTCTTGATACGCACAGGATATCATGAGCATCAGTCCACACCCAACGAACAGGCGGAGGTCTAATCATGAATAGATCTTTGACGTGACTACCATCAAAGTGTGGAGGATAGCTCATATATCCACAGTGGTATCTCAAGTCGAAGGACCACTATGCTCGCTCAACTCGAGAAGGTTCCTATTGACGTTGGTGTACCATCTATTAGGAAACCTTCAGTGAGTCATTCAATGTCTTATCAAATAAACACCTACATGTCTATACGAGTCTCCCGAGACTCATGGTTCACTGGGATAAACCATCAGACCAAGTCACGATATACGACATTTACTGGTCTCAGTGGATTTTACTAACCGATCCGTGTTAGTAAATCTTGACCAGGAACTTTATTTAAGGATATACATCTTATAGTGCGCTTCCCAATGTCAACTAAAAACTATGTTGTAACTGCACATTATATTGTAAATCATAGGGTCTTTGTCTAATAGACACATATCACTAAACCGGATTTAGTTTCGGTCTAATCGGAATCAGATATCTAATCGTAATTAGACCGAATATGTGTATAAAAGACAAGGGTGCTACCAGTAAATTAGTAATATTATGGACAATTGAATCGCTCGTATTTATGAATCGAACATAAATACGATCCGGATTGGCACTCGAAGCACCAACCCTAACATTTAATCTATATGTGGTCCTTTCAAATCCTACAATCTTCAAAACTATTCTTAACATAAGCGTATATATCTCCAAAACTCTTCTTAATTTCAAATCTTTATATCATATTTAAATATATAATATATAAAGATAAATATATAAACATAGTCTTTGAAACATAATCTTTAATCTATATGTGGTCCTTTCAAATCTTACAATCTTTTAAAATTTAATAAGTCAGAAATCTTGATTAAAAGAAATTTCATAAAATCTTATAAGTTATTATATTCTTTAAATGTCTTTTAAAATCTACTGGACTTATTTATCCATAAATAGTCTTTTAAAATCTCAATTGAATACACTCCTATAAAGATTCAACTTTTTTATAAATTATGATTGATATAAGCTAACAAAGAACATGCGCAATAAACGGATTAATTTGTACAACACTGCACTATAGAATGTACTTCAAAATGTTGTTGTTATATTTACAATTAACACTATTATATCACACCCTTCTTGATTATCATGCCATATTGTACTTGCAATGCACAAAAGAAACGAACTCATCAAGTCCACATTTTGAAGAAACTATCTGATTAAAAGAAACGAACACTATTACACCACCCCCTTCTTGATTTTCTTGTTTTTTGTTTGTGAAAAATCTATTACAAATATTTGGTTATTGTGTTCTTACAAAAGATTCTGAACAAACAATAAAACACAACACGATTGCTACAATAAATAGAGGAAACAACACAACAAGAGTAATTAAAGTAACACAATCTCAGGACACCTGCAGACAGCGAACTAGTCACGGCGGTGCAGCAATAAACCAGCGATAGGAACAGATCAGTAACGAAGGCAGTGCAGTATCGAACCAGTGATAATAACAGTTCAGTAACGAAGGCAGTACAGTATCGAAGCAGCAACAAGAATAGCCAGCGACACCAAACAGAGACAATTCTGAGGCTTGTTGACGCGGCAACAATCTTCTTAAAACAAATTCGTCCCCTACCGAATGGTGAAGTAGAACATGAGACGTTTGTTTCACAGGATGCAACGGAAATAAACGAGAATGGGCACCACCAAAATTGTCTTCAACGAACCACGAAGTGTTCAAACGCTTTCAACAAAACAATATATTTTTTATATCTCTCATGAAAAACGAAAAAACACTGCCACCTTTAAAAGAAAAAAACATGCCAATTAAATTGAGTTAGTGGGAGGCTTTTCATGTGATGTAACCACCCAGTTAATTAATATAATTAATTTAACTGTTATGGAACTTCAAAAGAACTTGGAAAAAATAAAGAGGCTTGCAAAAAGTGGCTGGGCCGGGCCCGCATAATTTGGTCCGGCATTCGTGTACGCAGGACGCACGGGTGCACACGAGTCAGGCCTGTTCGGATTTTGATTTGCACCCCCCTACGCGCGCACGTAGAGAGAGCCTCTATCTTTATAACACTTACCCATCTATATATGAGCAATCATATATAAACACAATTTTCCTTTATTAGCTTTCCTATGTGGGACAAGCTTATTTCTCTTTATTTTCCAACACCAATGGGTGAATTTTGAGCAAATATTTCTCATTCACCCAAGCACCATTTTAAGCATATGAATATACCATTCCGAACTACTCACGGAGGAGTATCTGAATCACTCAAAAACTACCACTAACATGAAGTGGACCATGCTTAAAATTATATCTCAAAATGGTTACAAGTGATCATTTTCCATCAATCCCCCACATGAATGAAATTGGCGAAAATACATCAAATAAAATTATTTTATAGAAACATTTTATTTTGACCTTGAAGAGTTCAACGGTTCAACACCTGCATAGGATAGGTAGGCCTCAGCCTTTGAACATTCCCTTGTGAAAATATATCTCCTTTACTAGCTGACAGTGGACACGATGTCATTGAACTGTACTGCCGTTCATGTAAATGAAAACATATATCACATAGATATTTTACCTAACACATCTAAGTTCTCATTATTATGTTCATTTTGGCCATGAACATCTACTTGGTTCTACAAGAGTTTCTAAAAATTGAGCCACGTATATTCCCTTTGAAGTGGCCCCATTTCTCTCTCACATAGGTGATTTCTTATTTAAGAGTAGCTTGTATTACTCTGCTCGGATTCCCGATGCATAAGAATCATTAAAAGACTTTGCTTAACCTATTTCCATACGAGCATCACTATTTCATTTCACCATAGGAATGGACTAGAGGGTAACCCCCCCAGTGAACCAATTATGTCTTTTACAAGAAGGTTGTCCCATTGAACCTAGATCTTGGGATCTCCAGTCAACAAGGTTGGGTTTTCCTTCGTAATAAATATTTATCTAATGGGCTTTAGTCTCATTCCCCTCGATGATCTCACAACTAACTCTCTGTTTAACCCTTTGGTTAGCGGATCCGCAATGTTATCATTTGACTTCACATAGTCAATCGAAATAACTCCAGTAAAGAGTAATTGTCTAACGGTATTGTGTCTACGACGAATATGTCTAGACTTACCATTATACATATTGTTATGTGCCCTTCCAATTGTAGATTGACTATCACAATGAATGCAAATTGCTGGCACTGGCTTAGGCCAACTTGGAATATCCTCTAGAAAATTTAGCAGCCATTCTGCTTCTTCAGCACACTTATCTAATGTAATGAATTCTGATTCCATTATAGATCTGGCTATCACAGTCTGTTTGGAGGATTTCCATGATACAGCTGCACCTGCTAGTGTAAACACATAGCCACTGGTAGACTTTGAGTCTTTCATATCAGATATCCAGTTTGCATCATTGTATCCTTCGATTACGCCTGATATCTATGATAGTGCAGCTCATAATTACGAGTAAATCGTAGGTACCTGAGTATTCTTACTATTTCTTTCTAGTGAACAACCCCTGGATTACTCGTATATTTGTTGAGCTTGTTTACTGTACAGGCTATATCAGGCATTGTACAACTCGATAAATACATCAGACTCCCGATCACTCTAGAGTATTCTACTTGAGATATACCCTCTCCCATATTCTTCGATAGATGTAGACTCACATCTAAATGAGTTCTAGCCACAGTAGAATCATCATTGTTGAATTTACCAAGAATTTTCTCCACATAGTGCGACTGATCAAGAATAAGTCCGTCTGGACTTCTCAAGATTTTTATTCCCAGAATGACATCTGCTAGACCCATGTCTTTCATGTCAAACTTAGATTTCAGCATATTCTTGGTGGATTTCACCATTTTAACATCACTCCCGACAATCAATATGTCATCAACGTAGAGACATAAAATGACATAGTCAACTTATGTCTCTCTGACATAAATACATTTATCACATTCATTGATTTTGAAACCATTTGTCAACATGGTGTCGTCAAATTTTTTATGCCACTGCTTCGGAGCTTGTTTCAATCCATACAAGGATTTTACTAACTTGCAGACTTTCTTTTCTTGTCCTGGAGCTATAAAGCCTTCAGGTTGTTCCATGTAGATTTCTTCATCTAAATCTCCATTAAGAAATGTTGTTTTCACATCCATCTGATGTACTTCAAGATTGCGCAAAGCTGCAATCGCTAGTATCATCCTTATGGAATTTATTCTCGTTACAGAAGAGTAAGTGTCAAAGTAATCAAGACCTTCACGTTGTCTGTAGCCTTTAATTACAAATCTTGCTTTGTACTTGTCAATTGATCCATCTGCCTTCATTTTCTTTTTGAAAATCCACATGGACCCTAAAGGTTTACACCATGGAGGAAGTTCCACTAACTTCCAGATGTGATTTTGTAAGATGGATTCAATCTCACTATTGATGGCATCTTTCCACAAAGCACCATCAGCTGATCTTACAGCTTCGTTATAGCTTTGAGGATCATTTTCTAGCAAAAAATATCAGAAAATCTAGACCAAATGATTTTTCTATTCTAGCTCTTTTGCTACGTCTTGGTTCAAGTTCAACATCTTATTGATCCTCTGGAACATTTATGTGTTATTGGTCCTGACTATCTTCAATGATAGCCTCATGAGCTCGTTTCTGCACATTTGAATTCAAATTAGTTTTACAAGGAAAAACATATTCGAAAAATGATGCATTCCTCGACTCCATTATCGTATTTTTGTGAATATCTGGTATATTAGACTCATGCACAAGAAGTCGATAAGCATTAATGTTATGTGCATATCCTATGAAAATACAATCAACAGTTTTTGGTCCTATCTTCACCTTCTTAGGTGGAGGAATGATTACTTTGGCAAGACACCCCCACACTCGTAGAAATTTATATGAAGGTACTCTTTCGTTCCACATTTCATAAGGAGTTTTCCCTGCTTCTTTCTGTGGTACCTTATTTAAAAGGTAATTAGCTGATAAAACAGCTTCTCCCCACATATTCTGAGGTAATCCAGAGCTGATTAACATAGCATTCATCATTTCTTTCAAGGTATGATTCTTCTGTTCTGCAATCCCATTGGATTGAGGTGAATAAGGAGCTGTGGTTTGATGTATGATTCCATTTTGCTCACAAAGTGATTCAAAAGAAAAAACATACTCATCACCACGATCACTTCTTAACTCCTTAGTTCTTTTATTCAGTTGGTTCTCAACTTCATTCTTATAGAGAATAAATTTCTCTATAGTTTCGTCCTTGCTTTTCATCAAATACACATAGCAAAATCTTATGCAATCATCAATAAAGGTAATAAAATATTTATTATCGCCTCTTGTTTGTATTGAATTAAAATCACATACATTGGTATGAATTAGATCAAGTGGTTCAAAGTTTCTTTCAATACTATGAAATGATGATCTAGTTAGTTTTGCCTCAACACAAGTTTCACATTTGTGTCTGTTATCAATTTTAAAAATGGAAATGTTATTCATGTTAATTAATTTCCGCAATGAATTAAAATTAACATGTCCTAATATACCATGCCATAGATCAGAGTACTCAACAATATAAGCAGAAGAACTAGCTTTATTGATATTCTTGGGTTTAACAACCATTACATTGATCTTAAAGAGCCCATCAATTACATACCATTTTCCCACATACATGCCATTTTTGGTCAAAACTACTTTATCAAACTCGAACACCATCCGGAATCTGTGCTTGTTCAGAAGTGATCCAGACACAATATTCTTCCGTATTTCTGGTACATACATAACGTTGTTTAAAGTCAACTTTTTCCCAGAGGTCATCTTCAGAATCATCTTGCCTTGACCTTCAATCTCAGATGTTGTTGAATTTCCCAAGTATATTTTTTCCCCATTACCAGCAGGCTCAAATGAAGAGAACATACTCTTGTCTGAGCACACATGTCGAGTGGCACCAGTGTCAATCCACCATTCTTTTGGGTTAGAACCCACCAGATTCACCTCAGAAACCACAGCAGAAAGGTTAGTGTCTGAGACATCTTGAGTCATGTTTTCCATCACATTAGCCTCTTGGTTATTTTTCTTCTTCGGCAGTCTGCACTTAGAAGACTTGTGACCCATTTTGTCACTGTTGAAGTATCTTTCTTGAAATTTGGATTTCTTGGAAATTCCTCCTTTAGGGCCCATCTTTGACCCTTTATTCTTGAGGTTCTTGTTCTTATGGCCATGGTCAACAACATTTGCTTTGGCCTCATGAGTTATTCCTCTCTTGTTAGATACTTTGTTATCTTCCTCAATTCTAAGCTTAAGAACCAAGTCTTCAATGTTCATTTCTTTTTGCTTATGCTTTAAATAATTCTTGAAATCTTTCCAACCAGATGGTAGTTTTTCAATTATCGAGGCTGCTTGGAAGGTTTCACTTAAAACCATCCCTTCAGCATGAATTTCTGCTAGAATAATATGCAATTCGTATACTTGACTTAACACAGTTTTGGAGTCAACCATCTTAAAATCTAGGAAACGACCTACAATAAATTTCTTAGTACTGGCGTCCTCAGTTTTATATTTTCGATCTAAGGATTCCCCAAGCCCCTTAGCTGTTTTCATTCCGGCATACACACTGTACAAGGAATCACTCAGCCCATTCAGCACATAATTCCTACATAGTAATTCAGAATGTTTCCAAGCATCGATGGCACTAATTTATACTCCGCCATACTATAGCCCCACCACCTAGGGTAAACACTGATCCAGGTGTTGATGTAGGAGCGAAGCGGGGCTTACCGCTATGCCTATGATGTTCAGCGACCACGAAATTGTTGGTCTCTTAGCCCGTAGAGAGTACAGAGTACCCCGCGTGGGACTAAACCGAAGAATAAAAGAGTCGCCACCCAGTGTGAACTGGGAAAATATTTAAGGCCGCACTCACCCCTCGCAATGGAAGACCTCAAACCGTTGGGTTCAGAATGGTCCCTTACTTATGCCAGTATAATGGACAGGTTCACACAATGGTATAGCCAAGTCTTATGTAGTTCATGCAAAGTAATTCAAATAAACACAAATTCACACACCTATAAATATTAATAATCACAATAACATAGTTCCAAAAGCATATTAAATTAAGAAATACGAGATGCGATAACGAAAATTATAATAAACAGTCAAAAGCAAGAAAAACGTCAATAAATAAATAGCAAACAAAAATGAGGGGTTAATCACGCATGCATGAGTATTTCCAGAGTGGCACGTGGAGTTGTATCCCAAGTACAGACCGCACTACCATCCCTTCAGATTCGGCTACAGAATTTACGTATAGGTTTCCATCCGATATACCACAAGGGATAATAACATACATAATCATCAATGGAATGTAAACGGACATAAAGAATAGACGTGAAATAATAAAATAACGATAAATAGACAAAAAGATAACTAACAAAATAAAGGCGAAATAATAAAATAATAATAAAAAATGAACAAATAGATTAAAAAAATAAAAATAAATAGATAAAAAAAAATCAATAACAAAATGCCGAAGAAAGAAAAGAATGTGACCAGAAATTTGGCCGTCTTTGATGTACGACTTCGTATACCCGGCTGGACGTATTTCACGTCCAACCAGACATGCAGCGTCCGAAACTATAAAATAAATATGGTAATGGTGCCTTCAGGTCTTACCTTTTAAGTTGGTTTCTCGGAAGTGCGTTAGGTCGTCGCCGGAAGGATCATTGGTTCGCTATTTCTGCTTGCTGTTTTGCTGTTTCTACTCACTGTCTTCTCGGTTTCTGCTCACTATTTTCTGGTTGTTTTTTTCGGTTTCAGCTCACTGTTTTCTGGTGGTTGTTTTTTTTTTGTGGTTCAGGTTTTCTGTTTCTGGTTGTTTTTCAGTGGTTCAGGTTATTTTTTTGCTGTTGTTTTTGGTTGTTTTGGCTGCTTTTTTTGGCTGTTTTGGATGATGTTTTTGGCTGCTATTTTTGGTTGTTTTGGCTGCTTTTTTGGTTATTTTAGGGGGCTTCTGTTTTGATTGTTTTTTGCTGCTGTTTTAGTTCTATTTCTGGGCTGATGTTTTGGTTATTTGCTTCTCGATTTTTTGTTATTTTCTTCTCGGTTTTTTCTATTTTCTTCTTAGTTTTTATTGTTTTCTTCTCGGTTGTTTTTGCTTTCGGTGGTGCTATATTTTTTTGGTGGTTTTGGTGATGGGTTGCTGGCTGGTTTGGTTTCGGTTGGTTGTTGTTGTTTTCTCGGTGGTTTGTTTTTGGTGGCTGTCTCCCTAGGGTTTTTTGTATTGTTCACACCCTAGCTTTAGAAGAAGAGAAGCCTAGGGTTTCAAGTTCAAATTGTCGTGTAAGCCCCTCTTTTTTCCTAGGGTTCGGTCAAGCCTCCTTTTATAATGATCAGGGATCTCCAAATCATGGAAATAAATCATGTAAATTTAGGAAATTTATTTTGGGAAAAAATCTTAAAAATTTGGTTAGGATGGGATCCCAAAATCTTGTTAAATTGGTAAGGATGGGATCTCAAATCTCATTAAATTGGAAAGTGTTGATGAAGGGATTTGGACATGTGGATTGCATGGGGTTTTAGGCGTGTGCATGGATTGTATGGGCTTTGGGCGTGGATGAGGTTTTGGGCCGTGTGGTTGGGCTGTAGGGATTCCGTGGGCCGAGGCTGAAGTTTGAAGCAGAAAATGACTGAGCGAATCTGAGGCTGGCTAGTGAGTCTGAATCCAATGAGGTGCTAATTTTGAAGGTTTTCCTTCCTTCCGGCATTCGTGTTTTTGAAACTTCCGTAACTTTTCAAGTAGTGCCTCCATATGAGGCTCATCATCGGGCTCATGCAAAAAATGTAGTGCCAACAGTCGCCCCTACTTTGATGGGGCTTGTGCAGTATGTGACAGTGACAACCCTATCAAAGTCATGCATGTATTTTTTTACTTACCTGGTTCATCGGCCGTTGCCAGCCTTACCTGTTGTTTCACTGCTTTTTCGAGATGCTTCGATCTTTGGAATTTTTGTTGGGGTTTTGGGCGATGAGCGCAGCGGAAGCGCGGTTCGGGCGAAATCGTAATTTAAAACTTTTTCAAATTAATGAATAAATTATTCAATATCTAATATGAATAATTTACTGATATTTCACCTAAACCTATTTATTCAATATCAAATATCAACATAAATAAGGTTGAAACATCGTGAAACTTCTACGAAAACTGTTTTTCCGTAAAATAACGCAAAAACACGTTTTTGACCGAACCGACCACCCGAAACTTATGGGGACTGCCCTGGTCAGCCACATTAGTGTCAGGGCAATTCATGGGCTGCCCAAATAGTGACGAACTCACTGTTTGGGTAGTCGTCACCCGGTTGGCTCAAAAGTCGCCCGGTAACGCCGTTTTTGACCGTTTTCGCTTATTTCAACTCCGAAATACTTTCCGGCAATTGTTCAAACTCCCAAAACATATCCAATACATTAATATAACACTAAATACATCAACATATGCACTGAAGTTTCCAGATCTGATCCAGAACACAAAATTGACAATTTTCATAATTTAAATCCAAAATTCCAAGATTAATCTAATTAATCAAGACACCAAATCAAGTCACCACATATGAACAACCCAAGACCAATTCTAGGTGCCATAAGAGTTCTCATAACACTCTAGAATAGCAAATCATCAACAATTGATCAATTAGAACAATTATTACACTAATATTGTCCAAATCACTTCACACATGCATCACAAGCTTCCAATTCATCATCCACAACCTAAAGCCCTAATTTTAAAAATTTTAAGGAACCCTAGAACATTTCTAAATCATCAAGAAATAAGAAATCAAATTTCTAAGCTTAGAGTTAAGTAGATTACCTTTTAATCTCTTGAAATCCCAAACTTTTTTCTTGATTTTCCTTTAATTCTCAACTTGAATCATTAAGTCACCATGAAACCCATTTCTTACTTAAAGCTCTCGGCTATGGTGAATGAACAAGAGAGAGTAAACAAATTTTCCTTTTATGAAGCCTAATGACCGACTTTTGGCATATAAGGGCATTTTTGTCATTTTCAAAATTTAATCAAATTAAATTAAATTAAACTTTATACTAACCAAACAAAATTGGACAAATAAAGTGTAATTAAAACATGCCATGTTGACCAATAATAATTAGACAAATTCCATAACATTTATGGAAAACGTTTATTAATTAATAATTCAAATATTTAACAATTAAATATCCAAATAATTAATTAATGTAATTATTATTATATATGTATTTTTATTTACAATAAATAAAAAATACATATATTTATGGCATGTATCAAAATCTCATTTGACAAATAATTAATGTGTATCTAATTGTATTATGTATCAAATACAAATACACAATAAAATTTATCGGACAAAATCACCTAAAGCATATATTATCGTTTAACCGATTAAACAATCTGAATTAACTCTTTTAATCCGGTAAAGTATTATGAATAATCCATATTATTCATATCGAGTTGCCCAAGTGCTTAACGAGTACACTTCATATTGTAGGACTCTCTAAGTTTAGGTTTATCCGTCATGAAATCCAATTTCGTGTCCATAATCCACCCACTCATGGATTATGACGACCACAGATAATCTCGCTAAACTATGCAAGTCGAGGTCATTACATACATATAATCCCTCTGTCATAGGCTATCCATATTATACCTGGGATATAGATGAAAACGTCAAATTCGTTCGGTATAATACAGTCGACTTTCAATTTACGATCTCTAAATAACACTCGGAACTAATTTCCGAAGTTATACCACGGCCATGGATTTACTAGAGCGTAAACACATGCGGATGCCTATGCCCTGTACACAGGACTGACAGATCCTATCTTGATACGCATTGAATATCATTAGCATCAATCCACACCCAACGAACAGGCGGAGGTCTGATCTAAATAGATCGGTGACGTGACTGCCATCAAAGTATGGAGGATAACTCATAAATCCCACTGTGGTATCTCAAGTTGAATGACCACTATGCTCGCTCAACTCGAGAAGATTCCTATTGACGTTGGTGTACCATCTATTAGGAAATATTTTTGAGTCATTCAGTGCTTATCAAATAAGCACCTACATGTCTATATGAGTCTCTTGAGACTCATGGTTCACTGGGATAAACCATCGAACCAAGTCACGATATAAGACATGTACTGGTCTCAGCGGAGTTTACTAATCGACCTGTGTTAGTAAATCTTGACCAGGAACTTTATTTAAGGATATACATCTTATAGTGCGCTTCCCAATGTCAATTACAAACTACGTTATAACTGCGCACTATATTGTAAATCTTAGGGTCTTTGTCTAATATACATGTATCACTAAACCAGATTTAGTTTCGATCTAATCATAATCATATATCTAATCGTAATTAGATCGAATAAGTGTATAAAAGACAATGGTGCTACCATAAATTATTAATATTATGGAAAATAGAATTGTTCGTATTTATGAATCGAACATAAATACAATCCGGATTAGCACTCCGAGCACCAACCCTAACAATTTCTCCCACTTTCTCTAGTGCCAATCCACGATATCATATACACATCGCAATATATATCACATACACATGGCCCTCAAGAGCTCACCTGCACTCAAGAGGTATTCATTATGCCATCATCCTATGATGCATAAGATTAACTAGACATGCTAATCAATCTCTCTTTCGACAAAGGTATCATCATTTACGAAAGTTGAATACTATATATATATATATATAAAAGACACGTTAACTGTCAAACAGTTATACTAACTATCATACAGATAGTCTTATTGTGTCATTTATTAGATCATATCTAATACGCGACTAATGGGAGTATCTTACAAGTCTCTTGTTTTATATCATATATGAAACTTTATATCAAATATAACAGAGACTACTCCCACTGCTTTCACGGAGAAAAGAAAACTTAAGGATATATAACACTAGAAAGAAATTTGTACGCTCCCACTGACCCTACTGAAAAATACGTATTCTTCATACTTCGATAAAACCATACAATCTGACTGATATCAAAATCAGAGAACACTGATTTCCGGAAAACTTATCTGAGTCTGCAATAGGCTCTATAAGCCAGTATATCAAACTGTGATCTTAACAGAACACAAACTCTAGGGCCATTCTAGAATGAATTCTTCAAACAAAGAAATCACGACGGATCTCTCATTCGAAGAAATCACTCAAGAACGCCACATTGCATTCTTTAGCCAAAATACAGTTTAATATCAACATTAACCAACAGATCCTTAATTGTTCAATTAGTGCGACTAGAGACAAGTTTTCTCAGAATCTACAATAGACTACTGAGAAAACCCTTTATCGCTGTCATACTATAAATGTCAAACCTTTATCAAGCTCATTTTTCTTTTGCTGCGCAAACAATTTGCACATCTTATGAACGATTCATAACTAAAGCCCAATCAAGTTCTAAACTTGATCTTAGTAAGCCATAAACAACTTAGATCTATGGTTCAATGGTAATTTCCGAAATCGATATCAAATATTGCTCCCAATATAAGTTATAGGATAATTTTCTTCAATAAGAAAATAACAAAATCATTAAGTATCGAATACTTTGTAAATAATTCTGACATCCTATCAAACTTATACGGAAGTTGTCTAAGGGTCTTTTCATCTTATTAATTATATAGTTCCATTACAGTTTATCACTCTCACATTTGACTTCAATAAGTCAAGTCTTTTATGCAATCGTCAACATCCAATGTTAACAGATGTTTTGATATGATCAAACACATGAATTTAAGGCAATTAGTTCTAAGATTATTTAATGAATATGATTCTTACTCAATATTAAACTTTCGTGATTCTATTATGATGGAATTGGTCAGTGGGAGTTAAATCGAATCTTATATGATTTGATTCGTTGATATTGAGTATTACTGAATTAGTTTCAATACTCTTGGGGTTATGCTCCAGAAACACTAATTTATCTCTTTAATTAAGGTTCCATTAGTTTCTACAGTTACATATATGATATGTATAGTAGAAAATTCGAATCTTGAAAAGTTTGAGATTTGAGATTTTCTTTTGTATAATGGTTGTATAATTGAAATTAATTGTGCCTCGGAGGTACGAGTGGAAGGTTTATCATTTATTCTATTTAATGGAATATTGTATTCTAGTTAATAGAATATATTTTCTACGATCCCGAATAATTAAATTATTTTATTACTTGGTTGAACAATTCAAAGATTCGCGATGAATTTTAAATATAGTTTTCAATACTACAAATAGAATATCTTTGAACCATTTAAAATATTCTATTCGCGTTTCATCAGAAACATATTGAAAGTTCTTGAAAAATTCAAGATGTTCAACATGTTCTCTATTAGAAACATGTAACTAAGTCATGACAAATCATTAACTAAGTTACGAAGTGAAGAAAACTATCTACGGAAATTTCCAATTTATTAAACTACATACATCCAATGTATTAGTTTAATAAATCTGTGGTCCAATGACGATCATTGGTTAAATAAGATTTAATCACTTCATGAATACAATATTCATTAAATGGTTAAGGATATATGGTGTGAACTCATATCAGACCATCCTTTACCATACGGAATAAGCATCCAATGCTTTTATGATAAAATCTCATAAAGCACAATTCTAAGTTATTTATTTTACCGAATATTTTTCTTAATGTTTATATTTCATTAATGACACTACTAGTCGTCTTAAAATATGTAACAACTGTTTATACAGAACAAGTAACTATCCAATAGTCACAAGTTCTGATATCAAATATCAAAACAGTTATTAAACATTATTTTAAATAACTAGACGGGAGATCCGGTATCAAATACCTATAGTTGTCGTATTTTGAGAATTGATATTCTCTATACACAACTATACACATCTTCTTTCTTTAGCTTCATAATTTGCGTTCAATTATTCGCAACAATTGCAAATGATTGATTCGCAAACTGTGTCAGACACGTGACTTCTAAAAGTCACTAAAAGCGAAGAAACATCATTAAAAGATAAACAAATACTAAAGGGGTTTTCTTAATGCCAGTCAAGAATCTCGAGACATGAACTAATTCATGTCAATTCTTACCGCACAAGAAACTATTCTTTCTAGACTATCATATTCTAAAACAGATATCCTTTTAGATTACTTAATATGACTTAGAAACTAAGTCACAAACCATCTTGATTTCCAAGGAAATTGGAAGACCAGTTCCCGATGGTTTCAACTAATCTAACAATATCTAAGTCTATTGTCTTTCTAGAACCTATTCTAGAACTACGCAACCATAAGTAAAGTCGGAAAACCTATACAAGTAATAAGCATGCAGTGGATTAGAAGTATAAATCTATAAATAATATAGAATAAATGAAAACAAAAACAATATTTTCCAAAATATTACACACTGCTTAAGTTATGGATTTTAAACTTAGCAATGTCTCCCACTACTTTACATAATATCGTAATCCCCAACAGACAACGGGAATTCAATAATTAAATCAAATTACATAGTGAGAGTAGGATCTCATGAATATATTTCGACTCACAACTTTGACACGATCTCGCCAACGTATATTCATTAGGTAGATAACTCTTTTTCAATCACTCACCAATGACTCCTGGATTTGGTCCTGACCGTTTCTCATTATGACAGCTTTGGCATGTTCACAATGTGGCATATCAAGGCTACACTTGTCAATGACAAACTCAAGCTACCGATGTAGTCCTGACAGCTTTGGCACTTTCAGGATTTCCACTTTCACTTGAATTTGTCCAGTATCATTATACAACCGATATGGATAATAATTCTATAACCTACACCCTCACAGCTTTGGCACTATCTCAGATGCAGTTATAGGAAGATACCCATAAACCGTACTGACAATACGGACCAAGAAATATGTATCCAATACACGTTACTTTACAGCCTTATTTAAACGGGGATTTTCCTTAGGAAGTTATATTCTACATCAAATGTAGAATTTTATTCTAAATCATTTTCTAAAAATTTCAATTCTACCTATAGAAAATATAACTTAATTTAACGATTAAATTTCCGTTACATTTCCCGTTAGCGTGGAATCGAAAAGTCAAGAAACATATATAGATTACAAGCATGTGCGAACATTAAAATTGGATTATATATCATATATCAAGCATGAATAATGTAATGAATGAAGCATCAGACCCGCTCTGATACTATTTTTGTTGGGGTTTTAGGCGAAGAGCGCAGCGGAAGCGCGGTTCGGGCGAAATCGTAATTTAAAACTTTTTCAAATTACCGAATAAATTATTCAATATCTAATATGAATAATTTACTGATATTTCACCTAAACCTATTTATTCAATATCAAAAATCAACATAAATTGATCAATTAGAACAATTATTACACTATATTGTCTAAATCATTTCACACATGCATCACAAGCTTCCAATTCATCATCCACAACCTAAAGCCCTAATTTTAAAAATTTTAAGGAACCCTAGAACATTTCTAACTCATCAAGAAATAAGAAATCAAATTTATAAGCTTAGAGTTAAGTAGATCACCTTTTAATCTCTTGAAATCCCAAACTTTTTTCTTGATTTTCCTTCAATTCTCAACTTGAATCATTAAGTCACCATGAAACCCATTTCTTACTTAAAGCTCTCGGCTATGGTGAATGAACAAGAGAGAGAAACACAAATTTTCCTTTTATGAAGCCTAATAACCGACTTTTGGCATGTAAGGGCATTTTTGTCATTTTCAAAATTTAATCAAATTAAATTAAATTAAACTTTATACTAACCAAACAAAATTGGACAAATAAAGTGTAATAAAATATGCCATGTTGACCAATAATAATTGGACAAATTCCATAACATTTATGGAAAAAGTTTAATAATTAATAATTCAAATATTTAACAATTAAATATCCAAATAATTAATTAATGTAATTATTATTATATATGTATTTTTATTTACAATAAATAACAAATACATATATTTATGGCATGTATCAAAATCTCATTTGAAAAATAATTAATATGTATTTAATCGTATTATGTATCAAATACAAATACACAATAATTATTATCAGATAAAATCCCTAAAGCATGTGTTATCGTTTAACCGATTAAATGATCCGAATTAACTCTTTTAATCCGGTAAAGTATTATGAATAATCTGTATTATTCATATCGAGTTTTCCAAGTGCTCAACGAGTACACTTCATATTTGGGACTCTCTAAGTTTAGGTTTATCCGTCACGAAATCCAATTTCGTGTCCATAATCCACCCACTCATGGATTATGACGACCATGGATAATCTCGTTAAACTATGCAAATCGAGGTCATTACATACGTATAATCCCTCCGTCATAGGCTATCCATATTATACCTGGGATATAGATGAAAACGCCAAATTCGTTCGGTATAATACCGTCGACTTTCAATTTAAGATCTCTAAATAACACTCGGAATTAATTTCCGAAGTTATACCACGACCATAGATTTACTATATCGTAAACACGTGCGGATCCCTATGCCCTCTACACAGGACTGACAGATCTTATCTTGATACGCACTGGATATCATGAGCATCAGTCCACACCCAACGAACAGGCGGAGGTCTGATCTAAATATATTGGTGACGTGACTGCCATCAAAGTTTGGAGGATAATTCATAATGACCACTATGCTCGCTCAACTCGAGAAGATTCCTATTGACATTGGTGTACCATCTATTGGGAAATCTTTTGTGAGTCGTTCAGTGCTTATCAAATAAACACCTACATGTCTATACGAGTCTCCTGAGACTCTTGGTTCACTGGGATAAACCATCGGACCAAGTCACAATATACGACATGTACTGGTCTCAGCGGATTTTACTAATCGACTCGTGTTAGTAAATCTTGACTAGGAACTTTAATTAAGGATATACATCTTATAATGCGCTTCCCAATATCGATTACAAACTACGTTGTAACTACGCACTATATTGTAAATCCTATGGTCTTTGTCTAATATACACGTATCACTAAACCAGATTTAGTTTCGATCTAATCATAATCAGATATCTAATCATAATTAGATTGAATAAGTGTATAAAACACAAGGGTGCTACCATAAATTAGTAATATTATGGAAAATATAATTGTTCGTATTTATGAATCAGACATAAATACGATTCGGATTGGCACTCCGAGCACCAACCCTAAAAATTTATTCCCGATCTGAGTTGAATTGATGGCGAAGTGCTTCGACCCTTGGGATTCATCCCTGCCAGATGCTTTGATCTCTAGGATTTATTCCAGAACTGAGTTAATTTGATGGCGAGGTGCTTCGACCCCTGGGATTCATCCCTGTGAGATGCTTCGATCTCTATGATTTATTCCTGAACTGAGTTGATTTGATGGCGAGGTGATTCTACCATTGGGAATCATCCCTGCGAGATGCTTCGATCTCTAGGATTTATTCCCGAACTGAGTTTATTTGATGGCGAGTTACTTTGAACCCTAGGATTCATCCCTGCGAGATGCTCTGATCTCTAGGATTTATTCCCGAACTGAGTTTATTTGATGGCAAGGTGTTTCGACCTCTGGGATTCATCCCTGTGAGATGCTTCGATCTCTAGGATTTATTCCCGAACTGAGTTGATTTGATGGCGAGGTGCTTCGACCTCTGAGATTCATCCCTGCGAGATTCTTCGATCTCTAGGATTTATTCCCGAACTGAGTTGAGTTGATGGCGAGGTGCTTCGAACTTTGGGCTTCATTCTCGAACCATGATTGGTGTGAGATGCGTCGATCTCTGGGATTCATTCCCGAACTAAGTTGAGTTAATGGCGAGGTACTTCGACCCTGGGCTTCATTCTAGAACAATGTTAGGTGTGAGATGCTTCGATCTCTGGGATTTATTCCCAAGCTAAGTTGAGTTGATGGCGAGGTACTTCGACCCCTAGGCTTCATTCCCGAACCATGCTGGGTGTGAGATGCTTCGATCTCTAGAATTCATTCCCGAACTAAGTTGAGTTGATGGCGAGGTACTTTGACCCCTGGGCTTCATTCCCGAACCATGCTAGGTGTGAGATGCTTCGATGTCTAGGGTTTATTCTCGAACTGAGTTAAGTTGATGGCGAGGTGTTTCGACCCCTGGGCTTCATTCCCGAACCATGTTGGGTGTGAGATGCTTCGATCTTTGGGATTTATTCCTGAACTAAGTTGAGTTGATGGCGAGGTGCTTCGACCCCTGGGATTTGTTCCCGAACCATATTGGGTGTGAGATGCTTCGATCTATGAGGCACTTCGACCTATGGGATTTATTCCCGAACTGACTGTGAGGTGCTTCGACCTCTGGGCTCATTCCCGAACCATGCTGGGTGTGAGATGCTTTGATCTCTGGGATTTATTCCCGAACTGACGGCGAGGTGCTTCAACCTCTGGGCTTCATTCCTGAACCATTCTGGGTGTGAGATGCTTCGACCTCTGGGCTTCATTCATGAACTGACAGTGAGGTGCTTCGACCTCTGGGCTTCATTCCTGAACCGTGCTGGGTGTGAGATGCTTCGATCTCTCAGATTTATTCCTAAACTGACGGCGAGGTGCTTCGACCTCTGGGCTTCATTCCCGAACTGTGCTGGGTGTGAGATGCTTCGATCTCTGGGATTTATTCCCGAACTGAGTTGAGTTGATGGCGAGGTTCTTCGACCTCTGGGATTTATTACCGAATCCATACCAGGTGTGAGATGTTTCGATCTCTGAGGCGCTTCGACCTTTGGGATTCATTCCCGAATTGAATGGGTGATGGCGTTTTGGTCCATCTGCGTGACTTTTCGATCCATTGGGGAGTTTTTCCTATGATGATGAGGTGATTCGACCTCTGGGATTCATTTCCAAACTATTGATAATGTGGGCCTCGACCCTTGGGATTCTTTCCTGGAATGTCGAACTGATGGTGGTGAGGCTTTTCAACTCTTGATCCGTCCTCCTTCTCGAGGCTCCTCTCCATTCTTGGAGTTCTTCATCCTTGCCGCTTTTTCTTTTTCTTCAAAGTCTGCGAACACAAAACAAAAATTATGTGTATGTGACATGTATGCATGTATGCATGGATGCATTCCCTATTCCGATGGGGTTTCTTTGTCCTATTTGCTTGATGTCATCCTTGGTTAGGCCTTCTTTGCGCTAGAGGGTTTTCTTCACCCCCTTAGGGATCCTTTTGGCCTTTGGTGCCCTTTGCCTATAAAAAGCTTTGGTTGCCCATTGGGCTGCTTACAGTTTCCTTCTGTCAATTCTCCTATGGTGATTGCTCAGTTCTCTTTAGTCTCATGGCTCAAGGTCCCGTTATGTCTCTTATTCGTGGGGTAGTAGACTGGTCATCCCCAGACCTGGCTCAGCTTTCTACTCTCCGCTACCCGCACCGAGTCAAGGTGGATTAAGCATTTTTTAAAGCGGCCTCATCCTTTTGGAATCATGTCTTCTGATTCCCAGATTTCGAAACATGCCCTCTCCCCGAGGAGTTTACTGCCATTCTCGTCTTGCATTTTTCTCTTACTACCCTTCCCGTATCATGTCTTCTGATTCTCGAAGCTTTCCTTTGTTATCCTGAGGATGCAGAAAAGATACTGCCTTGTACTTCGTCCATTGAGTTACAAGTTCGTTCTATCTTTTGCCTAAGTTGTCCTTTCGGATTTTCAACTTAGCGGATTGCTCTATCTTGCTTGAGTCGCCTTTTCAGGTTTTCAACTCAGCGAGCTAAAAAAAAAAAAATTCTTCTTCTTTCTTTTTTTTATATTGCTATTCTCTCTTTTCTTTCTTTCTTTTTTTTTTCTTTTCTTTTTTTTACCATGTCCTCATTCTCGAGACTTTTTGCTCGTCCTTATTCCCGAGGTTGTTCTCCATTCTTGGAGTTCTTCTCCTAGATCTCCTGACCTTGGTCCAGCATCTAGAAACAAAGACATGATTTGTAATTACTTGACTCTAATCTTTCCCGATTAGCTGGGATTTATGCAAACTATGAACATCTTGAACATCTGTTTCAATAAAGCCATTTGCATTACTTCTTAGTACATATGTAGGAAATAAAATGCATTGCAAGGGTACCTCTGTCGCTAATTGTTCCTCACAAATTTTACAATTAGCCATTTTTCTTGCTCACTAATGCTCTATATTTTGCTTGGGCTGTCCTTTGCGGATTTTCAACCCAACGAGCCCTATTTTTTTTTTTATGCAAAGTATTGTTTTAGCCTGTCCATGTTGATGGGCTCGGTGAACTTGTTCCCTTCCAAATCTGACAGTCTCACTACCCCATTTCCCATCACATTCTTGACTAGGTAGGGCCCTTCCCAATTGGGCCTGAACTTTCCCCTTGGGTCCATTATCAGTGGCTTCGACTGCTTGAGTACTAGATCACATTCTCTGATCTTGGTGGGACGCACCTTCTTGTTGAACGCCCTGGCCAACCTTTTCTGGTATAGCTGTATGTGGTACAAGGCCTTTATTTTTTTCTCATCCAGTAATGCTAGTTGTTCGAACCTCTGCGAGGCCCATTCCTACTCATGCAATCATGTCTCTGTTAGTACCCGCATTGACTGTATCATCATCGCCCCCAGTGCTTCGGGTTCTATGGCTAAATACAACACCAAGGGTTTCCCCGGCCTTGGAGGTTTCCAGATGGGCGGTTTAACCAAGTACTCTTTGATTTTGTCAAAAGCTTTTTGACATTGCCTATTCCACTCCACAAGCTGGTCCTTCCTCAATAGCTTGAAGATGGGCTCACATACTAATGTTAACTTGGCAATGAATCGGATGATATACTGGATTTTCCCGAGAAAATATCTAACTTCCCTTTTTTTCGGTGCGGGCATCTCAGTTTTTGCCTTGATCTTTTCAGGGTCCACTTCTATCTCTCTCATTCCTACTGTATTCCCTAACAACTTTCCGGATGTTACCCCAAACGCATACTTCATGGGGTTGAGTTGGAGGTTGTACTTATCGACTCTTTGAAGGAATTTCTCATGCGCTTCTATATGTGCGGCCCTCGTCTCTGACTTAACCATCATGTCATCCATGTATACCTCAATCTCCTTATGCATCAAGTCGTGGAATAATGTATTGGCCATCGTTGATAAGTGGCTCCCACATTCTTAAGTCCAAACGGCATCACCTTGTAACAATATGTACCCCACTCAGTGACGAAGGTAGTCTTATGCTTGTCTTCTTCGGCCATGAAGACCTGGTTATATCCTGACAATCCATCCACGAATGAGTACATAGCAGATAAATCCGCGCTATCAACCAACATGTCTATATGGGGTAGGGGAAATCATCTTTTGGGCACGCTTTGTTGAGGTCCCTATAATCCACACACATTCTGACATTTCCATCCTTCTTCAGTACCGGCACAATGTTGGATAACCACTCGGGGTACTTCACCACTTCTACGAACCCCATATCTATCTTCTTCTTGACTTCTTCCCTAACCTTTTCGGCCCATTCTGGCCTCATTCTTCGGAGCTTTTGTTTTACTAGTCTCATGTTCGGATAAGTTGGTATCATTTGCTGGGCAATACCCATGTCCACTCCTGGCATGTCTTCATAGGACCAGGCAAATACTTTTACATATTTTATTAATATTCTCTCTAATTCTTTCCGCTCATCAGAGGTAACCTCTCTTACAATTAAAATTTCCTTGTGGTTTTCACATGTACCAAGATTAAATGCATTTGTCTTTGTTGAGTTAATGTCAAATATGCTCATGTCATGCATGTTATGATGCAGACTAACAGGAAAAGACTCGAACAAGTAAGCAAAATCAATGTCTTTATGATTAATAAATGCAAGATTACAATCAAATAAGTCAGGAAAATAAACATCTTCATAATTTACAGCCTTTTCTTCTTCATTCTTTTTTCTTTCTTCGAGCATCAGATTCTCCAACTGCAGTAGTTCTTCTTCCCATTTATCTTCCTATTTTACAATTTCCTCTGCATGTGGTTCTTTTCCCATCACATCCTTGAAGACCTCGAATCATGGTGCTATGATCTCATTGATTTCTATGTGTTCAGGCTCTCCTCGATACCTTGTGGCTTTCAAAAAGTATTCCATCGGCTTCGTCCCCTTTACCTCCTCTTCATTACTCTCGAGAAGTTTTCTCAGAATTCTCTCTCATGCTCTGTTTCATCTTCACTACTGCTATCTCATATCCCCATGCAAGAAGCTTGGTGGTTGAGAGTTTGGAGGACAAAGCTTTTGAGCAGGCTAGAGTTGATCATGTAGGTGGGTGGTGGAACGGAGTGGTAATTGGGTAGATGGTTTCTGTGTGTGTTGGGTTATTCTTTTTCCGGGTCGGGTATTTTATTGGTGTCAATGAGGTCTTAGATCTCATGCTTGAGGCGGGCGCAGTTGTCAGTTTCATGGCCTTTTTTGCTGATAGTAGTGACAGTATAGGTTTAGGTCGAGGTGGTGTGGCATAGTGTTTGGAAGTGGTCTAGGTTCTAAGGGTTTTAGGAGTCCTTGCCTCTTCAGCTTTTCAAACACCTTTGACAAAGGCCTACCAAAATTGGAGAATCGCCTATTTCTGATGGCGGCGACCTCAGCAGGAGCGGGCTTGGTCCCTGAAGGCCCCATAATGGTCTTTCTATTCTGGCTGTAAAACTTTCTGTTCTCGGCTTCCTCTTCTTCGATATCCATGACAATTTCTCTTAACTGTCGAAAGTCGCTAATCATGGAGGTCATCATACTCAGCTTGTTATAAATTGAGGGTTTGGTGCCCTTAATGATCATCTTAATCTGGTCTTTCTCCGAAGGCCGTGTCTGCATCTTCAAGAGCTGGCTTCTCCAACGATCCACATAATCTTTGAAGGTCTCTTCTAGCTTCTATTTGGTATTTTCTAGGTCACGGAGCGACAAGTCTATCTCCATGTCCTTAACATACTGGTTCAGAAAGGCCTCCGCTAATGCCCTCCAGTCATCCCTTACCTTTTTCTCCAGGTCATGATACATACTACGGGCGCCCCTTCCAGTGACATCCCAAACATCTTCTGCACATGACGCTTCGACAAACCCTCTGAACTCATTACTGAAACATATTACCGGAGATGGACCCTAGGATCTCCATTTCCATTGAACTTGGCCATGTCAGACATCTTAAATTGAGGAGGCATCTTTTCTTCGAAAGTCATCGCATCATAGTCTAACAGATCTTCATATTTTCCCTTCATCTTGTGGATAATTGACTCTACTTGTTCTCTGAGTTTCTGTAACTCTGCCTGAGACCCGGCTATCTTTCCCATGGCATACTCAGCCATGACATCATCAAAAATAGGGATTTCTTCACTCGCCCTATTTGGGGGCTCCTCATGCCTTCCATTCTCATTGTTTTCTGTTCCCACTATGTGAATTACTATCAGATTGGCCATAGCATTGGTCGAAGCTTGTAGTTGCTCAGTAATTTTGGTGATGTTGGTCTCCAATTGATCCATACGGGAATCTTCACTGCCTGACGCATTCATGCTTGCTAACCTCTTCTTGACAAGTCTTCTTTTTTTTCTCTAACCCAACAGATATCTATGATGGCTTTTAAGACAAAGGGTCACCATGATGCGTGTATGCATGAGATGCATGAGATGTATGAGATGCATATGGTTATCAAAATAGCATATATCCTTCCGACTTTATTCCTCCCACACTCTTGGTAAGTCCATTTCTGCCCTAGGTATGGCTCATTTTATGCACCAATGTGGGGTACACATAATCGTTCTCTCATACGCTACAGGGGTGAACCTTGGCTACCTCAGTCCATTTTCATCAGTAACAGACAAAGACCGCCCATTTACAAGATTGACTAAGCCTATCACGGGGATCGTGTCATTATCTAGAAATGATAAATTGGGCCCTCGGTAATCACGGTTGCGGCAGAGACAGATTTGGAGATATCCAAAAGTATGCAAATATGCCATAACAAGGCGTACCCGTCCTAGATGAAAGCCAATGTGGATATCGGACTCATGCATTTGGCATATTCGGATCATGTTTGGAACTTCTAAGTCCATCAAGGTTTTCATACAAGTTGGCTCATTATCATTTTAATGTGTTCAATCAGATTATCACGAGGTGTAAACTTGTCCCAGTTGAAAAGGCCCAACAGGTTTACACTTTTGCGATAAGGTGGCTAAATAACTTCAAATGATAGGGGCCCAAACACAATGTGGTCCATCATCATTTTGAAAACTTTTGGCCCAATCATCATAAGATACAAACTCATCCGAGTTTAAGTGGCCCAACAAGTTCGTATCCTATGACGAGAGGCCCAAATGGATCAAAATGATAATGGGCCCAAACACAAGCATGAATGTAGCTTCTATAGGAAACATAACTATGGTTCGTATGTGGGCTTACAAGGTTATGGATAAGGCTCTCATCGGTGAAGGGTTGCTCACAACTAGGTCTCCCCACTCAGGGGTTCGAGCGACCAAGTGAGCGTGCTTTTTTTATGCCCTAGGGTACGTGCCTAGAAGTGATGGTTATCATCACATAACGATATGTTGCCTTGAGTGAAAGCGACTTCACAATAGATGTCTTTGTCGGGGTAAGAAGGGTATGCAAAATATATGAGACTTGGGTAACCAAAGCCAAAGCCACGGACACTACAAGGCATTATTTCGGGGTCGATTCTCTGTCCTCAGTGGAGTCGTAATCTGTAAGAGCGAAGCGAGGTTTACCGCTATGCCTATGATGTTCGGCGACCATGACATTGTTGGGTTCTTAGCCCGTAGAGAGTATGGATTACCCCCCGGGGGACTAAACCAAACAATAAAGGAGTCGCCACCCAGTGTGAACATGGAAAAGATTTAAGGTCGCACTCACCCTTTACAAGGGAAGACCTCAAACCGTTGGGTTCGGAATGGTCCCTTACTTATGCCAGTATAATGGACGGGTTCACACAATGGTATAGCCAAGTCTTATGCAGTTCATGCAAAGTAATTCAAATAAGCACAAATTTGCAAACCCATAAATATTAATAATCACCATAATATAGTTCCAAAAGCATATTAAATTAAGAAATACGAGATGCGATAACGAAAATTATAATAAATAGTCAAAAGTAGGAAAAGTGTCAATAAATAAATAGCAAACAAAAAATGGGGTTAATCACGTTTGCATGAGTATTTCCCGAGTGGCACGTGGAGTTGTATCCCAAGTACAGACCACACTACCGTCCATTCGGATTCGGCTACGGAATTTATGTCTGGGTTTCCATCCAATATACCACAAGGGATAATAACATACATAATCATCAATGCAATGTAAACGGACATAAGGAATAAACGTGAAATAATAAAATAACGGTAAATAGACAAAAAGATAACTAATAAAATAAAGGCAAAACAATAACCAAAAACAGCAGTCAAAACAACCAAAAATGATGTTGTGGTTGTTTTCTTCTCGATTTTTTGTTATTTTCTTCTCTATTTTTTGCTATTTTCTTCTTGGTTTTTTCTGTTTTCTTCTTGGTTGTTTTTGGTTTCGATGGTGCTTTGTTTTTTTTGGTGGTTTTGGTAGTGGGTTGCTGGCTGGTTTGGTTTCGGTTGGTTGTTGTTGTTTTCTCGGTGGTTTTTTTATTGCTGTCTCCCTAGGGTTTTGATGAGCGGAAAATATATCAATATTTACCGCCCCCTTAACTTAATATTTTGTTTAGTTTCTCGGGTTTGATGAACGTTTTGATGTGTTTTAGTTTATTTTGCAGCTAAAATAATATCGGATCTCAATGAAATCATTTAGGATGAAATATGGGTTAAATAAGGGCAATTATTGGACTTGATATTTAATTTTGGAGATTGGAAACTTGAAAGGGCGTTTTTGACGAAGTACAGTTTTGGAAATTCCAGTTTTGCGCATCTGTCGTATTTTGGGCATAACTTTTTTACTCCGATATCGGATTGAGCTGATTCAAGTTCCATATTAAAGAAGACTCAAAGATCTACAGCTTTGAAAGACAAAATAATTTCGAATTCTGACGATTTCATGCCCGAAATTGATGAACCATCCAGAAGTGTGTTGTGTGTAATTATTAAAGTCACTTTCAATCATTTTCAAAGCGAAAAATAAATAAATTAATAAATAATAAAAATTATCAAATCATCACCAAACATGAAAAGAGATTAGTGGAGCAATTAATAATTGATTTGGTGGATGATTTGACGGAGGCAAAATTTTGTCTCTAAATACCAAGCCATTTCATTTGTAAAATTCATACTTTCTTCTAAGGAATTTCTTAAGAATACTAAGAAGATTGTATCTTGTTTGTTTATTTATAGCTTTCAGTAATTAATTTCCGCTTTCACACTTTTTTTTCTTTACTTTTCAGTTTTTACTTTCCGCAATTTACTTTTACGCACGGTACTTTTCTTTCTTTAATTTTCAGTTTTTACTTTTCAGTAATTTACTTTCAGCAATTTACTTTTCAGTAATTTACTTTTCAGTAATTTACTTTCAGCAATTTACTTTCAGCAATTTACTTTTCAGTAATTTACTTTCAGCATTTAATTTTCAGTATTTAATTTCAGCATTTACTTTCAGCATTTATTTTTCAGTATTTAATTTTCAGTATTTAATTTTCAGTATTTTACTTTATGTCTTTTATTTTATTTAAGTTTTTTTTACTACCTGTAAATATATGTCGTAATTAAGCCAGTTATCTGGGGTTGTGATGAAATCCAATATCACCGGTTTATAAGAGGTTAGATTATAGCTTGGGTAATATAAGGATTTATTTATTGAGTCTTAATCTTAATGCTTTTTCATTAACTGGCCATTAATAAAATTGAACTGGGAAACTTAAAATGAACTAGACATAGGGATTTTAAGTTTAAGACCTTAGACTCAATAGTCCACGATCTTCCTTGAGGATAGATAACCATTTAATAGATTTCCTTACAGGATAGACATATACCTGTCGGGCAGGGGTAGCCATAATTGGAACTTAAACTTAATGAATCCAGATAATTTGGTTGACATAGACATATGGTTCAATTGGGTTAAACTGGGTATTTGTGTCTGACCATCGACAGAGGCTTACACATAATTTAGTGTTCCAGGTTAATAAATCAATATATTACCCATCTTTAAGATAACCACTTCATCTTTAAAATGATATTGAAAGAAATCACAACCCTAGATAGTTTTTAATATTGAATTTTCTTAAAACCTACTTTCGAACATTTTTATTTACTTGTTTTTAAATTTAAAATCGTCACCATTTCAAATCAATCAAACAACCTGTTAGATACTAGTAATCATTTGACCTCATAAAATTAATAGATTAGATATTAAGTCCTCGTGGGATCGATATTTTTATACTACTTGAATGATATGTGCGCTTGCGTTATACGCCTGTGTAAGCACCGGTCAGGTTTTTTGTGTTGTTCATGCCCTAGCTTTAGAATAAGAAGAAGAGAAGCCTAGGGTTTCAAGTTCAAATTGTCGTGTAAGCCCCTATTTTTTTCTAGGGTTCGGTCAAGCCTCCTTTTATAATGATAAGTGATCTCCAAATCATGGAAATAAATCATGTAAATTTAGGAAATTTATTTTGGGAAAAAAATCTTAAAATTTTGGTTAGGATGGGATCCCAAAATCTTGTTAAATTGGTAAGGATGGGATCTCAAATATCATTAAATTGGAAAATGTTTATTAGGGGATTTGGACATGTGGATTGCATATGGTTTTGGGCGTGTGCATGGATTGTACGGACTTTGGGCGTGTATAAGGTCTTGGGCCGTGTTGATGGGCTGCAGGGATTGCGTGGGCCGAGGCTGAGGTTTGAAGCAGAAACTGACTGAGCGAATCTGAGGCTGGCTAGTGAGTCTGAATCCAATGTGGTGTTAATTTTAGAGGTTTTCCTTCCTTCCGGCATTCATTTTTTCGCAACTTTTCAGGTAGTGCCTCCATATGAGGCTCATCATCGGGCTCATGTAAAAAATGCAGTGCCTACAGTTGATTTCCTAGAATCGACATCTGTTTGAAAATCAGAGTCTGTATATCCCCTCATGATCATATCCTCACCGGAATATACGAGCATATAATCTCTTGTTCTCTTAAGATACTTGAGAATGTGTTTCACAGCCACCCAGTGATCTAATCTTGGGTTAGACAGAAACCTACTGACTACTCCCAGTGCAAAACAGATGTCTGGTCTAGTGCATAGCATAGCATACATGAGACTACCAACTGCTGAGGCATGTGGGATATGTTTCATTTCCTCAACATCTTGATGTGTCTTATGAGACTGTTCCTTAGACAAATGAATTTCATGCCGATAAGACAGATTGCCTTTCTTGGAATTATGCATCCCAAATCACACAAGGATCTTGTCGATATAGGATGTCTGAGACATAGCTAACAGTCGTTTCTTACGATCCCAAAGTATCTGAATCCCAAGAACATAACTGGCCTTTCCCAAATCTTTCATTTGGAATTGGTTAACGAGCCAGGTTTTCACGTCCGATAATATCTTTACATCATTCCCAATGAGTAAAATATCATCGACGTATAAAATAAGAAAAACCACATTCCCTTCAATAACGTGCTTGTATACACAAGGCTCATCAACATTCTGCTCAAAATCATAAGACTTGATCGTGGTATCAAATCTTATATTCCAAGATCGAGATGCCTACTTAAGTCCATAAATAGACCTTTGCAGCTTGCAAACCTTTTTCTCTTGACCTTGGGCTATGAATCCATCTGGTTGTATCATATAGATACTCTCATCAAGATTGCCATTCAAGAATGCAGTCTTGACGTCCATTTGCCAAATTTCATAGTCATAATATACGGCAATTGATAGAAGAGTGCGGATGGATTTGAGCATGGCTATGTTGGACAATTGTGACCCATAGCGCCACTATTTGTAAAAAACATTGTGGTTTTTGTACAAATCAACTATATGACAAAGGAAATTGCTATTTTATCATTACGTAATTAGATTACTTGAATATATATATATATAAATGATAAAAGTCCTTATGATTAGTTTCGGATTAATAAGATATGAGACAGTATCAATCCACAAAGGTTTAATCATTAAATATCCCTAGTCGTTGTATTATCGAGACTGGACATCGATAATGCAGAATAGACTAGTATTGCACTTGTGCGTGTTATGGAAGCGTAACAACATAGCTCTCATATATTTAAGTATTGGATACTTATTAAAGTGTGATAGGAGGTTGTGTTTACCGATGGTACGGAAACAGCTTCTCTCTGGATAGACCCATCGGAATCCCATTGGTTGTATGACTATGTGTCTATGGGAATCCGAATCAGGGTAGGTGTATTTGGTCTTAACCTAAGACTTGCATCGCTGGTACTTGCGACAATCAATACGCTTTGGTTTTGGTCGTCCGGGGCTTTAACAGGTTCTGTGTACGCCTCTTCTGGGTTTATTGAGAATCGTAGTGTATTGGGTGTGATGTCAAGATGGAAGTATCACTTCAGTCATATGGAGATGATGATCACACAGGGATACAGAACTAGTACTCTATTATGTTGCAACTATCGGGATAATATGACAAGGTCATGATTATCCGATTAATAGACTAGTTGCTTATGATCCGATTTAGGCAGACACTATTCCAACCCCAGGCCTTGCATGTGACATCCGATACTGGATCGCAATACGCAATACAACGTATGCTACACCTTACAAAGATTATATATTCCTTAAAGAATATTTCTGGAGAATTGGGTATGCACGGTGCTTTGCTAGAAGCCAACCATGTCTTGTAAATCGGTAAGAACGTGGTACGAGGTACGCACGTATTTGGATAGTCTGATGACTGGATTTACTGCCAACATATCCATGGATCTCATGGGTCATTTCCTGAAGATTCACCGATGACGTTTGACTCGAACATAATTAATATGGGATTAATTAGAAGAGAGAGAAAATTAATTTGGGATTAATTACGGTAAGAATTTATCTGGGATAAAATTCGATAAGAAGAGAGAGAACGATTAATTTGGAATTAATCGATTAAATAATATATTCGATATATTAATTGAAATTAGATTTTGACGCGAAATTAAAATTGGATTTTAATTCGGGCAAACAAATTAATTTGGAATTAATTCGTGAGCCACTTTCGTAATAATTTTGAAAGGCGATATTATTTAATTAAATTGGATTTAATTACGACTCAACGGAAAATTTGTTTAATCGGATTAAGCGAACCCGAGCCCGAAGTGTATGGAGCAAGCCACTTGAATTTTGAATTAAAGTGGGTCCCACCAACTTACATCACTTGTCCATCAAGTGTCAAGTTGAGTGATGGAAGTGGTTGGAGGAATTAAATGAATTTTTCCCTCCAACACTTTGCTTTTTGCTTTTTGTAAAGCATATACCAATATTGAGTTTGACTTTTGGATTTGTGTGGTAATTGTTTTAGAAACCAAAAATTACCAAAACACAAAATTCTCTCTTTCTTTCTCCCTTGGCCGAGAACTTCAAGTTCTTCTCCATTGATTTTGTTTCAAAAATCAAACATTGCTCGCACATAAAGGAGTCAACAAAGGTGATAGGGAAACAATCTTATTGAGTTTGGAATTCATCCATCAAGCTTGGAGCTCAACATAGAATCAAATGAGGACTTGGATCTCTACACAAAAGCTTGGATTTTTTTTGTTGTCTCTGCATCCATATAACCGATCGTTGTAAGTATTTTTCCGCAATCTTACTTCGAGTATTCATATGTTTTATGCTTAAATAGATCCTTGGCATGTTCTTAGAGAACCCAACAATGGTATCAGAGACAAATTAAGCATGAAATTGATTAGGGTTCATAATCTTGAATTTGGGTATTTTTACTTGGAGTATGATTTTATCAAATTGATTGTTTGAGTATGCTTAGATTATGATAACTTAGAGTTATGCATGATTAATTTTATGAAAAATTGATTAGATGAATTTTCCCCTAATTTAATGGTTTGGCCGAAATTGATGGAGCCTTAATGTCATGGTGATTTTTTGAATTTTAGACCATTGGATGTGTTTAAATGCATGAATATATTGATTTGTGATTTAATTGGATTGAAATCAAAATTGATGAAAAAAAAGCCATATTGCCGTGAGCCTTGGAAGCATGTTGGAGTTTGATTTTGCTTCAATTATGTTGGACATGAATTGATAATGATAAAGCATGTTTAATTAATTAAATTGGTGATTTGGAAATGTTAATTTAACTAATTAATTATGGCTATACACTTTAATTAAATAAATTGTGATATTTGGAATATTGGAATTTAATTAATTAGGCTTTAATTTGGAATTGGGCTAAAATTGTTATATTTGGGACTTATGGGCTTGGTTGGGCCAAGTTGGTTTAGGACAATTGGATTGGATCCAAATTGGGCCTAAAACCATTCCATAAAGTTCAAATATAAGAAATGGGCCTTTTAAAATTTAATTGGGCCTAATGGGCCGAAATTAATTTCATGGCAAATAGGGTGATTCTTTAATTGGGCCTTGGCATTTGGGTTTGACCCATATTGGCCAAAGCCCATGCCTTATGAATTAATTAAAAGCCCATTAGACTTTAATTAAATTGAAATTGGATGTTAATTGGTTCTTTGAGACCCATTAAGATTAGATTTAGAATCTAAGTCCTAAAGGCACATAATTAAGTGTAATTATTTAATTTGGAATTAAATAAGAATTAGTATTGAATACAAATTAAATTGGATTTAAAATTGTAATTCGATATAATTCAAGGATATGCACTTTGAGTACTTATTCTTATACGAGTTGGACTCGCGCAAATCAAATCGTTGTTTGAACATTGGATGATCACTTAATTCAAAGATTAATTAATTGGATTATATTGATTGAATAACATATTTTGTGTGAATACATGGATGTATTGTATGAATAATGTATATCATATGGATATTAGATGGGTGAGGGCAATTTTGGAAATTATTGTAATAAATTTAGAATTTTTTAAATTGGACCTGCGTGTCCAACCTTTATCTCGTAACTCTTTGTAATTCTCTTCTCACCAATTCCCCTTAATGTAATGAGGTTTCTTTATTGTATTATGTAATTGGGTAGAAGTTAGAATAGTGCTAGCCGGGGAGAGGAAATGGAATGATTTGTTCTATGAATAATTTGTTAAGTATCCATCCGCGTATCATTATTATTTTATTCACGCCTTATTATGCTTTTAGAATGCATGTTTAAGGGTGTATGATGAGACCTAATCAAAGATAATAAATTGGTTGCCAATTTACGTGAAAAACCCTCAATCAAATATTAAGCGTTTTCCTTCCATTGAATGGTTCTTTCTCAAGATCCAAGATTAGCATTGGTTTGTTGGCCAAAGTCAAGATCAATGTCCATCGCTGATGTGTTTGAACCATGAAAGCTTTGTTCCATATCGCATGTCTTGGGCAAGTTGTGATTTTTTGGCCAAAGTCAAGGTCACTTCTTATTCATCGACATGGATTACGAATTTTTCCAAGGTCAATGGGTCCCACTTAACTGGAATCATTAAGCTTGTTGAGCCAAATCCAAGGCTTAGTTGATTCAGAGGAAAATGTTAGGAAAATATATTGGATATATTGGCATATATATTGTATATATGTTTCGGACTTGGAGGTCCACATACCGGATCTAGGAATTGGATGAGATCCAATTGATTTTAGAGATCTACCTAGTTAAATATCATACAGCTTGTTGGCCAAAGTCAAGGTTGTTTGTTATTTAATGGGATCCTAGCCCACTAGGAAACTAGGTTTCCCGAGTACTCAACAGAGGGTTAGAGGCTCGCCGAAAAATAGTGGGAGGCTAGTATTGAATTTGAAATTTCGTTCAAATACTTGACAATACGCGCTTTCAAATTATTTCGTCATTTTATGTATTTATTAGTTGGACTAATATTTTATTATTTTCTTGTAACAGTTGGACTGTACCGAAAAATCGTTAATTGAATAGTTAGACTATTGCAATTAAGATGGCTGGAAAGATCGGGGTTAGAGACATTATCATGGGCGAAAATGTCTTTAATGGTGCGAACTTTCCTGACTGGGATATGAACCTCAGGATTGTCCTGGGGGCTGAGAGAATGCTCTAAACGATAGAGAGACCTCTCGGTCCTAAGCCCGGAAATGAGCAGCCACTTGAGCTTGATCTTTGTAAGACTCATAGCGATGACAACTCAACTGCTCAACCCGTCATGCTCGCTGTAATGACCCCTCAATTTCATCGCCAGAACAAGGGATTAGATCCCTATACTATGATGGAAAAATTGAAGGACCTTCATCGATCTAACCTTAGATCGCAAATGTATGAATTGCAGAAGAAGCTCTTTCATTCTCGAATGTCAAAAGGTACATCTGTCGAGCACCATGTGTCGCAGATGATTACTGACATCAAACAGCTGGGTCAGCTAGGCATAACCTTTGAGGCTGAGACTTCTATAGATTTGATCTTGCAGTCTCTTCCTGACAGCTGTAGCGGGTTCATCATGAACTATAATATGATGAACCAAGACCATACTCTTGGAGAGTTGATGGAAATGTTGCGTGAAGCAGAAAAATAGCTATTGAAGGGCAACAAGTGCGAGGCGCACTTCGCTTCAACATCTCAGTCTGCCAAGGCTTGGCCAAAAGCTACTGGAGCTGTAAAGAAGAAGAAGAAGAAGAAGAAGAAGAAGGGCAAGGCCAAATCATCAAAATCTTCTGGGAAGGCTAAGGACAAATCCCAAGATGTCTGCCTACAGTGTGGAAAATGGGGTCACTGGAAGCATGACTACCGTGAGTACAAGGCGCACATGAAGGAAATCAAAGAGGGCAAGGCACCGGCTTCAGGTATGTTTATTATAGATTAAACATGTCTACTTCTAGTATTAAAAATTAGATTTTTGATTTGGTTGTGGTTGTGGTACTCATATATGTACTGATGTGCAGGATCTGCAGATTAGCAGGAGACTGGCCTCAGGGGAGATTGATCTACAAGTTGGAAACGGGACCAGAGTCGCTGTTTTGGCTGTAGGGACTTATATTTTGGAACTGCCATCGGGGCATGTACTAAACTTATCATACTGTTATTACGTACCTAGTTTGACTAGGAATATTATTTCTGTATCTTGTTTAGCCCAATGTGGGTATACTTTTGTATTTAGAAACACTGGGTGTTTTATGTATAAAAATGATATTGAGATATGTAATGTTGATGTGTATAATGGTCTTTATATTTTGAATATAAATCAATCTCAAACATATAATGTAACAAACAAAAAGCTTAAATTAAGTAACAAAGATGAAACTTATATGTGGCATTGTCGTTTGAGACACATTAACAAGACTCGCATATCCACACTTTCGAAGAGTGGGTACTTGGACGAATTTGATCCAAATTCATATGACGTCTGCGAATCTTGTTTATTAGGCAAAATGCCTAAAACATCTTTTAGCGGTAAAGGTGCACGTGTCACCGAACTGTTAGCCCTCGTTCATAATGACGTATGTGGGCCCATGTCCAGCCAGGCTAGAGGTGGATATGAATACTTCGTAACCTTTACGGATGATGCATTGCGTTATGGTTATGTGTATCTTATGAGACACAAGTCGGAAACCTGTGAGAAATTCAAAGAGTTTCGACACGAAGTAGAAAAACAGACCGGCAAAAGTATTAAAACATTATGGTCGGACCGTGGTAGAGAATACTTGAGCAATGAGTTTCTCGATTACTTGAAAGAATATGGTATTCTCTCACAGTGGACTCCTCCCGGAACACCTCAATTAAACGGTCTGTCCGAACGGAGAAACCAAACTTTGTTGGACATGGTAAGGTCGATGATGAGTCGTACTGAGCTACCTATTTCCTTCTGGGGATATGCATTGAACAATGCAATACTTATTTTGAATAAGGTTTCGTCAAAGTCTGTTCAACAGACTCCGTATGAAATATGGACATGAAAGAAATCGGGTTTCTCATTCCTAAAGATTTGGGGTTGCTGGGCATACGTTAAACATTTGGATGGTACCAAAGTTGAACCCAAATCGGATAAATGTCTATTTGTAGGTTATCCTATGGAAACCAAAGGATATTACTTCTACAACCCACAAGAGAACAAAGTATTTGTTGCTCTACATACGGTTTTCCTTGAGAAGGAATTCCTAAATGCAGTGGTAAGTGGGAGGAAAGTAGAACTCGATGAAAATCAGAGTGATACTATTCCTGGCACTGATTCCTTAACGGAACACGAACAGTGCATCGGGGATTAAACTGTACCATATTTTCGAATACACAAGAACCGCGTAGGTCGGAGAGAGTCAGAAAAAAACCTGAGAGGTATGGGTTTCTGATCTCACCTCATGTGGATATTAATCTTATTGAGGAAGAAGAATCGATTGCGTATGAGGAAGCGATACAAGGTATCGACTCTGGTTTATTGCAAGATGCCATGAAATCCGAAATGGATTCCATGTACACCAACCAAGTTTGGACACTGGTTGATGCACCAAAAGGTATAAAGCCTATTGGTTGCAAATGGGTCTTCAAGAAGAAGACCGACATGGATGGCAACATATAAACGTACAAAGCTAGGCTTGTAGCGAAAGGGTATCATCAACGATATGGTGTCGATTACGACGAAACTTTTTCACCAATTGCCATGATTAAATCCATTCGGATAATGCTTGCTATTGCTGCATATTTCGATTACGAAATATGGCAGATGGACGTCAAAATCGATTTCCTTAATGGAAACCTTTTGTAGGATGTTTATATGCAACAGCCTAACGGTTTTGTCGTACCAAGATATGCAGACAAGGTTTGCAAGTTAAATCGATCCATTATGGATTGAAGCAAACATCGCGTTCTTGGAACCAAAGTTTTGATGAGATCATAAAAGAATATGATTTCTTTCAAAATGAGGATGATCCTTGTGTATATAAGAAGGTTAGTGGGAGCGCACTGACATTCATTGTCCTTTACGTTGATTATGTATTGCTTATTGGCAATGACATTCCCATGCTACAATCGGTGAAAGCTTAGCTTTCATTAAAATTCTCCATGAAAGATCTGGGAGAAGCAGCCTTTATTCTGGGAATAAAGATCTACCGGGATAGATCTAGAAAGCTGTTTGGACTCTCCCAGAGCACGTACATTGATAAAGTGTTGAAGAGATTCAACATGGAACAGTCTAAGAGGGGACTGTTGCCAGTGTCACATGGTATCACTCTATCTAAGGACATGTACCCTAAAACTCAAGATGAGAGAGACAACATGAGTCGGATCCCGTTTGCTTCGGCAGTCGGATCGATCATGTATGCCATGATATGTACGCGACCTGATGTCTCGTATGCTTTGAGCATGTGTAGTCGCTATCAGGTCGATCCAGGTGATGGTCACTGGATGGCGGTTAAGAACATCTTTAAGCATCTTAGACGAACTAAGGATGTTTTCTTAATCTATGGAGATGGAGAACTTGAGGTAACTGGGTTTACCGATGCAAGTTTCCAAACCTATAAAGACGACTGTAAGTCACAATCCGGGTACATATTTTGTTTGAACAACGGAGCAGTAAGCTGGAAATCTTCCAAGCAAGAGACTGTTTCCGATTCAACAACAGAAGCGGAATACATTGCTGCAGCTGAAGCAGCAAAAGAGACAGTTTGGATCCGTAAATTCCTAATTGGATTAGGAGTAGTTCCGTTAGCAGCTGAGCCCATTCCATTGTATTGTGACAATAACGGGGCTATAGTGCAGGCTAAGGAACCGCGGTCTCATCAATGATCCAAGCATGTTCTTCGACGTTTTTATCTGATTCGTGAGATCATACATCGTGGCGATGTGAAGATCGAGAAGGTCGCATCGGATGACAACATTACAGATCCGCTGACGAAAGCTATTCCTCAGCAAAATTTTGAGCGACATGTATATAGTTCATGTGTTAGATACTTGAGTGACTGGCTATAAGCCCAGTGGGAGATTGTTGGACAATTGTGACCCATAGCGTCACTATTTGTAAAAGACATTGTGGTTTTTGTACAAATCAACTATGTGACAAAGGAAGTTGCTATTTTATCATTTTGTAATTAGATTACTTGAATATATATATATATATATATATATATATATATATATATATATATATATATATATAATATATATATATATATGATAAAAGTCTTTATGATTAGTTCCGGATTAATAAGATATGAGACAGTATCAATCCACAAAGGTTTAATTATTAAATATCACTAGTCGTTGTATTATCGAGACTGGACATCGATGATGCAGAATAGACTAGTATTGCACTTGTGCGTGTTATGGAAGCGTAACAACATAGTTATCATATATTTAAGTATTGGATATTATGCAAGTATGATAGGAGGTTGTGTTTACCGATGGTACGAAAACAGCTTCTCTCTGGATAGACCCCCGGAATCTCATTGGTTGTATGACTATGTGTCTATGGGAATCCGAATCAGGGTAGGTGTATTTGGTCTTAACCTGAGACTTGCATCGCTAGTACTTGCGACAATCAATACGCTTAGGTTTTGGTCGTCTGGGGCTTTAACAGATTCTGTGTACGCCTCTTCAAGGTTTATTGAGAATCGTAGTGTATTGGGTATGATGTCAAGGTGGAAGTATCACTTCAGTCATATGGAGATGATGATCACACAGGGATACAGAACTAGTACTCTATTATGTTGCAACTATTGGGATAATATGACAAGGTCATGATTATCCGATTAAAGAGACTATTTACTTATAATCTGATATATGCTTCGTACGGGGCAGATAATATTCTAGCCACAGGCCTTGCATGTGACATATGATACTGGATCGCAATACGCAATACTACATATGCTACGCCTAACAAAGATTATATATTCCTTAAATAATATTTCTGGAGAATTGGGTAGGCACGATGCTTTGCTAGAAGCCAACCATGTCTTGTAAATCGGTAAGAACGTGGTACGAGGTACGCACGTATTCGGATAGTCCGATGACCGGATTTACTACCAACATATCCAGGGATCTCATTGATCGCTTCTCGAATATTCACCGATGACGTTTGACTCGAACATAATTAATCAGGGATTAATTAGAAAAGAGAGAAAATTAATCTGGGATTAATTACGGCAAGAATTTATCTGGGATAAAATTCGATAAGAAGATAGAGAACGATTGATTTGGAATTAATCGATTAAATAATATATTCGATAGATTAATTGAAATTAGATTTTGACGCGAAATTAAAATTGGATTTTAATTCGGGCAAATGAATTAATTTGGAATTAATTAGCGATCGACTTTCATAATAATTTTGTGAGGCGCTATTATTTAATTAAATTGGATTTAATTACGTCTCAACGGAAAATTCGTTTAATCGGATTAAGCGAACCCGAGCCCGAAGTGTATGGAGCAAGCCACTTGAATTTTGAATTAAAGTGGGTCCCACCAACTTACATCACTTGTCCATCAAGTGTCAAGTTGAGTGATGGAAGTGATTGGAGGCATTAAATGAATTTTTCTTTCCAACACTTTACTTTTTGCTTTTGGTAAAGCATATACCAAAATTGAGTTTGACTTTTGGATTTGTGTGGTAATTGTTTTAGAAACCAAAAATTACCAAAACACAAAATTCTCTCTTTCTTTCTCCCTTGGCCGAGAACTTTAAGTTCTTCTCCATTGATTTTGTTTCAAAAATCAAACCTTGCTAGCACATAAAGGATTCAACAAAGGTGATAGGGAAACAATCCCATTGAGTTTGGAATTCATCCATCAAGCTTGGAGCTCAACATACAATCAAATGAGGACTTGGATCTCTACACAAAAGCTTGGATTTTTTTGTTGTCTCTGCATCCATATAACCGATCGTTGTAAGTATTTTTCCGCAATCTTACTTCGAGTATTCGCATGTTTTATGCTTAAATAGATCATTGACATGTTCTTAGAGAACCCAACAGACTACTGGCGAGAAAGTTTCCTCATAGTCAACTCCCTCTTTCTGGGTATAACCCTTGGCCACTAGCCTAGCCTTGAAGGTATGTACCTTCCCATCTGCTCCCCTCTTCCTCTTGTAGATCCACTTGTAAACTATGGGTTTCACCCCCATCAGGTTGGTCTACAAGTTCCCTGACTGAGTTGTAGTACATAGACTTCATCTCTAGGTTCATGGCTTTGAGCTATTCCTCTTTATCAGAATCATCCATTGCACTACGAAGGTCAATGGATCATCTATACCATCATTGGATGCGACAACTTGTGCCTCTCCAACTCCAAGATAGCGATCAGGTTGTCGTACAACCCTCCCACTACATCTAGGTGGTAGATCATTCTGATGAGCTTGCATCTGACGCTCAGATGCTGAAGGTGCTATGTATTTTTCAACTGTCATTGACGATGGTGTGCTGGTCGAACCAGCAAGTAACTCCTCGAGTAACACTTTACTTCGAGGTTTGAACTCCCTCATATAATCATCTTCTAGAAACATAGCATTTTTCGATACAAACACTCTGTTATCATCATGACTATGGAAGAATCCACCCCTAGTCTCCTTAGGATAGCTTACAAATAGGCACACCTATGAACGTGGCTCCAACTTTGTAGTCTTATTCTTCAGCACATGTGCTGGACACCTCCATATGCGAAAATGTCATAAACTAGTTTTACGACCACTCCACAACTCTAAGAGAGTTTTAGGAACAAACTTAGATGGAACTACATTAAGGATATGCATTACAGTTTGTAACGCATATCCCCAGAACAAACTAGGTAGTGAGCTATAACTAAACATAGATCTCATCATGTCTAGTAGGGTTCGATTTCTCTTTTCTGCAACACCATTTTGTTGTGGTGTTCCAGGTGCTGTGAGTTGGGATATTATCTCATGCTCAACTAAGAATTCCTCGAAATCTCTGTCAAGGTATTTTCCTCCATGATCTGATCGTAGAGTTTTGATTGTTTTACCTAACTGGTTCTCAACCTCACCACGATACTCTTTGAATTTTTCAAAAGTATCTGACTTGTGCTGCATTAGGTAAACATACCCATATCTAGAATAATCGTCAATGAATGTGACGAAGTATTCATAACCACATCTGCTCTTATATTCATCGGTCCGCAAACGTCTGAATTTATTAGCTCAAGTGGTTGATTGGCTCTTATACCTTTTCCAGTAAAATGTCTCTTGGTCATTTTTCCTTCTAAACATGATTCACAGACTGGTAAAGTTTCGAGCTTTAACTAGTTTTAGGCTCCGTTCTTTATCAATCTGTCTATCTGGTCAAGGTTGATATGACAAAGTCTAAGATGCCACAGATATGTGTCATCGTGAGAAATATTTTGCCATTTAGTTTTAGGGTTTCTCAACCTTAAACATTTAAGTGTTGAGCAGTGGGTTATATGTTAACAATCTTAACAATATAAATTATCTCCTAATTTCCTTTGCATATAAGTAATCTATTTTGAAATAATAACTATTATTATTAGATAAAATGGAAACCATCATGCAATAGTTTTGAAACAGAAATCAAATTTATGTGAGAAAATAGGAATAAACAACACTTTGTTTAAATTCAAATAACTTTTATTTGAAAATTGAAAACTGATAACTCCCACTGTTTTACTGAAACAGCATCCATTGTCCCAACTATCATAGTAAAGTCACCTTTAATAAAGTGTTCACTTATATCAAGTAGTTGTACCATTAGCCTTAGCATTCCCAGTTCTTTTCTTCTTCATCTTTGCAGATTTTAAAGACTTGGTAATATTTGCCTCAGTACTGGACTTACGAGGATCCACAAGCATGGACTCGTATAGGTGAGCTCATTAAGCAGCTGGGTCAGGGTAAAATTCAACTTGTTCATAACATAGTGTTGGTTTCTATAATATGTCCCAAGAAAAGATTAAGCATTTGAAATACAATAAATGAATATATATTTAACTTTGAAGTATGGCGGAATCATACTTACAATGCTTTGTTGATGAAGAAAATCAAACCAAAATGGAAGCTCCAAGTGTTGATTGATTCGGCCAAGAGGAGAAGAAGGTGGAAAGCTCCAAGCTTTGTGAATTCCTTGCTCTATGATGGTTTCCCTATCACCTCTTTTGATCCCTTGAAGGTGCTAGCCTTGCATGTGAGAAGATGTTCCAAACAACCACACTATCTTCAAGCTTTTTTGGCAACCAAAATGAAGAAGATGAAGACCAAAAAACTGCATGCAGTTTTCGGCAATGTGAGAGAGAGAAGAAAGATTTTTTTTTATGTTGATTTTTGATACCAAAAATCAATTTATATTTATGCCATAATATTTATTAAATAATAATAAATCTATGACACAAACCATGCAAAGGCTTAGAGTGTCAAACACTCAAATTCCATGCATAACAATTGAGTGTATTATACACTATCACCATGCAATGCATTATCAATAAAATAATACATATAATGACATGTGTCATGTGGGCCCCACACGTTTCCAAATGAAAGCGGGCCCACGTGCACTCACGCGTTCGGGTTCGATATTTCCGAAATACCGAACTTGCGTCGCGACGTTAATTAAATCGAATTTAAATAAATAATCGCGCCTAGCGAAATTATTATTTACGTCGCTAACGAATTAATTCTAAATTAACTCGTATGCCCGAATTAAAATCTAATTTTAATTTCGCGTCGAAATCGAATTTCAATTATTATATCGAATATAATAATTTTACTGATTAATTCCAAATTAATCGTTCTCTCTCTCTAAATAAGGCACTTTATCCGAGATAAAGTTTCTCCGCAATTAATCCAAGATTAATTAAGTTCGAATCAAATATCATAGGTGAATCTTCGGAAGCGACCCAAGAGATCTCCGGATATGTTGGCAGTAAATACGGTCGTCGGATAATCCGAACACGCACGTACCTCGTACTACGTTCTTACCGATTCACAAGACAAGGTTGGCTTCTAGCAAAGCGCCATGCCTACCCAATTCTCCAGAAATATTCTTATAGGAATATAAGATCTATATCAAGCGTAGTATACCGTAGTATTGCGTACATCGATCCAGTATCGGATGATCACATGCTAGGCCTGGGGCTGGAGATGTGTCTGCCCCGTACGAAACATATATCGGACATCAAGCAACTAGTCTCTTTAAATCGGACAATCCTGACCTAGTCATATTGTCCCGACGGTTGCAACCTTTTATAGAGTACTAGTTCTGTGTCCTGCGTGATCATCACCTCCATATGTCTGAAGCGATACTTCCATCTTGACATCACATCCAGTACACTACGATTCTCGATAAACCCAGAAGAGGTGTACACAGAACCGGTTAAGGTCCCCAACCACCAAAACCAAAGTTTACCGATTGTCGCAAGTACTAGCGATGTAAGTCTCAGGTTAAGACCATATACACCTACCCTGATGCGGCCTCCCATAGACACCTAGACATACTACCAATGGGATTCCGCGGGGTCTATCCAGAGCGAAGCTGTTTTCCGTACCATCGGTAAAACACAACCTCCTATCGCACTTGCATAAGTATCCAATACTTAAATATATGAGAACTATGCCGTTGTGCCCTCACAACGTGCACAAGCGCAATACTAGTCTATTCCGCATTATCGATGTCCAGTCTCGATAATACTACGGCTAGGGATATTTAATGATTAAACCTTTATGGATTGATACTGTCTCATATCATCTCAATCCAGTACTAATCATATGGACTTTCGCCATTTATATATCAAAGTAAATAATATTTACAAAATGGCAAAAGGCAATTTCATTATTACATAGTTAATTTTGTACAATAATACAATATCATTTACAAACAGTGACGCTATGGGACACAATGTCTAACAATCTCCCACTTGGCCTATAGCCAGTCACTCAAGCATCTAATACCTGAACTATGTATGTGTCGTTCAAAAACTTGCTGAAGAACAGCCTTCGTCAGCGGATCTGCAATGTTGTCATCTGATGTGACCTTCTCGACTTTTACATCGCCACGATGTATAATCTCCCGAATCAGATGGTAACGTCGAAGAACATGCTTGGACCGTTGATGAGACCTTGGTTCCTTAGCCTGTGCTATAGCCCCGTTATTGTCACAATACAATGGAACGGGCTCAGCTGCTAACGGAACTACTCTAACTAATCCGATTAGGAACTTTCGGATCCAAACTGCCTCCTTTGCTGCTTCAGATGCAGCGATGTACTCCGCTTCTGTGTTGAATCGGCAACAGTATCTTGCTTGGAAGATTTCCAGCTCACTAGCTCCGTTATTCAAACAAAAAATGTACCCGGATTGCGACTGTAGTCATCCTTGTCGGTTTGGAAACTTGCATCGGTATACCCAGATACCGCAAGTTCTCCACCTCCATAAATTAAGAAAGCATCCTTAGTTCGTTTAAGATACTTAAGGATATTCTTAACTGCTATCCAGTGACCTTCACCTGGATCGGCCTGATAGCGACTGCACATGCTCAAAGCATATGAGACATCAGGTCGTGTACATATCATGGCATACATGATCGATCCGACTGCCGAGGCGAACGGTATCCGACTCATGTTGTCTCTCTCTTCCTGAGTCTTAGGACACATGTCCTTAGACAGAGAGGTACCACGTACCACTGGAACCAATCCCCTCTTGGATTGTTCCATGTTGAATCGCTTCAACACTTTATCAATGTATGTACTCTGGGAGAGTCCAAGCAGCTTTCTAGATCTATCCCGGTAGATCTTTATTCCAAGAATAAAGGCTGCTTCTCCCAGATCTTTCATGGAGAATTTTAATGAAAGCCAAGCTTTCACCGACGTTAGCATGGGAATGTCATTGCCTATAAGCAATACGTCGTCGACATAAAGGACAATAAAAGTAAGTGCTCTCCCACTAACCTTCTTGTATACACAAGGGTCATCTGCGTTTTGCACGAAATCATATTCTTTTATGATCTCATCAAAACGCTGATTCCATGACCGTGATGCTTGCTTCAATCCATAAATGGATCGATTTAACTTACAAACCTTGTTTGCAAGTCTAGGTACGATAAAACCGTCAGGCTGTTGCATATAAACATCCTCCAAAAGGTTTCCGTTAAGGAAAGCGGTTTTAACGTCCATCTGCCATATCTCGTAATCGAAATATGCAGCTATTGCAAGCATTATCCGAATGGATTTAATCATGGCAACGGGTGAGAAGGTTTCGTCATAATCAATACCATATTGTTGACGATACCCCTTCGCTACAAGCCTAGCTTTGTACGTTTGTACGTTGCCATCCATGTCGGTCTTCTTCTTGAAGATCCATCTGCATCCAATAGGCTTTACGCCTTCTGGTGCATCAACCAGTGTCCAAACTTGGTTGGCGTACATGGAATCCATCTCGGACTTCATGGCATCTTGCCATAAAGCGGAATCGATATTTTGTATCGCTTCCTCATACGTAGCCGGTCATTATCCTCAATAAGATTAATATCTACATGAGGTGAGATCAGGAACCCATACCTCTCAGGTACTGTTCTGACTCTCTCCGACCTACGCGGTCCTTGTGTATGTGAAGTTTGTGGTACAGACTCATCCCGGATGGTCTGTTCATGTTCCGTCGTTGATTCATTGCCAGGAACAGTATCACTACGATCTTCATCGAGTTCTACTTTCCTCCCACTTACCACTGCATTTATAAAATCCTTCCTTCTCAAGGAAAAATGCTTGTAGAGCAACAAATACTTTGTTCTCTTGTGGGTGATAGAAGTAATATCCTTTGGTTTCCCTAGGATATCCTAAAAAAGGCATTTATCAGTTTTGGGTTCAAGTTTGGTACTTTCCAAACGTTTAACATATGCCCAGCATCCCCAAATCTTTAGGAAAGAGAAACCTGGTTTCCTTCCTGTCCATATCTCATATGGAGTCTGTTCAACAGACTTCGACGGTACCTTATTCAAAATAAGTATAGCACTGTTTAATGCGTATCCCCAGAAGGATATTGGTAGCTCAGTGCGACTCATCATTGACCTTACCATGTCCAACAAGGTGCGGTTTCTCCGTTCGGACACACCGTTTAATTGCGGTGTTCCAGGAGGAGTCCACTGTGAAAGAATACCATATTCTTTCAAGTAATCTTGAAACTCATAACTTAAGTATTCGCCACCACGGTCTGACCGTAATGTCTTAATACTCTTCCCTGTTTGTTTCTCCTTCTCTTCGTGTCGAAACTCTTTGAATTTCTCAAAAGTTTCCGACTTGTGTCTCATAAGATACACATAACCGTAACGAGATGCATCATCTGTAAAGGTTACGAAGTAGTGAAATCCACCTCTAGCCTGGCTAGACATGGGCCCGCATACGTCAGTATGAACGAGAGCTAACAGTTCTGTGGCACGTTCACCTTTACCGCTAAAAGGTGATTTAGGCATTTTGCCTAAAAGACAAGATTCGCAGACGTCATATGAATTGGGATCAAATTCGTCCAAGTACCCACTCTTCGAAAGTGTGGATATGCGAGTCTTGTTAATGTGTCCTAGACGACAATGCCACATATAAGCTTCATCTTTTAGATTACTCTCTTTTGAGCCTTTTGTTTGTCATTTTAGGAGATTCATTTATATTCAAAATATAAAGACCGTTATTTGCAACAGCTGTGCAAATTTCTGCATCATTTTTATATAAATAACACCCAGTGTTTCTAAATACAAAAGTGTAACCCTGCTGGGTTAACAAGGATACAGATATAATATTCCTAGTTAAACTAGGCACAAAATAACAGTTCAAAAGTTTAAGTACATGCCCTGAGGGCAGTTCTAAAACAAAAGTCCCTACGGCCAAAACAGCAACTGGTGTTCCGTTTCCGACCCGTAGATCCATCTCCCCTGACGCCAGCACCCTGCTATCATGCAGATCCTGCACATCAGTACAAATATGAGCACCACAACCAGAATCAAAAATCCAATTTTTAAAACTAGAAGTATTCATATTTATCTCAATAACAAACATACCAGAGGCGATAGCCTTGCCAGCCTTGATATCCTCCCTCTGCACAATGCTCATTTCAGTCACGTTTCCAGTGACCCCTCTTGCCGCAGTTGAGGCAGATGTCGCGAGATTTGTCCTTTGGCTTCCTAGAAGCCACTGTCAACTTGCCTTTGCCCTTGTTCTTGAACTTCTTCTTCCTCGCACCTCCAATTGCCTTGGGCCTAGCCTTTGGCGCATGAGAGGTCGATGCATAATGCGCCTCGCGCTTGCTCCCCTTTAGGAGTTCCCTTTCGGACTCCTTCAATACGGATAACAGCTCTCCAAGAGTGTCATCTGTATCCATCAACTTATAGTTGATTATGATTTGTTTCCAAGTATCAGGAAGTGACTGCAAGATCATATCTATAGTCAGCTCAGCCTCCAAGACTATTCCCATATTGGCCAACTCATCAATATCGGCGATCATTTGAGTCCCGTGGGCCTCAACTGATGCGCCGTCTGTCATCCGGGAGCGGAAGAGTTTCCTTACTAGCTCGTACCTCTTCATCCGCTTATTGGTGCGGTGAAGATCACGCAATCTTGCCATCATGTTATAGGGATCCAAGTCCCTGTACTGGCGTCTGAAATGCTGGGTCATTGCAGCTAGCATAACTGACTGAGCTTGGTCACAATCGTCACTATGAGTCTTCCATAACTCTAGCTCCAGTGGCTCAGTGGGTTCAGGCGGGAGAGGTCTCTGAATAGTATACAGTATCCTCTCAGCCCCAAGCACTATCTTGAGGTTCATTTCCCAGTCGGCAAAGTTTGTCCCTTTGAAGACATTATCGCCCATGATTATGTCGCGGATATTACCTTTGCCAATCATCTTGACAACTATAGTCCAACTATAAAGTCAACGATGTTATGGGTACAGTCAAACTGTTACAAGTAAAAAAAACAATATATTAGTCCAACTAATTATTTAAAATATTGACGAAATAATTTTGAAAGACGTGTAAGGCTAAGTATCTGAACGAAATTGCAAATTCAATAATAGCCTCCCACTATTTTCTTCAAGTTTCTAACCCTCTGTAGAGAACTCGGGAAATCGAATTTCCTAGTGGGCTAGGATCCCGTTAAATAACACACAACCTTGACTTTGGCCAATAAAAATTGTATGCTATTTAACTTAGGTAGATCTCCATGATCAATTGGATCTCATCCAATTCCTAGATCCGGTTAGGTGGACATCCAAGTCCGAAACATATGTATAATGCCAATGTAACCATTACATTTTCCTAACCATATCCTCCGAATCATCTAGGCCTTGGCTTTGGCCAAAAACAAACCTAATGATTCCAGTTAAGCGGGACCCATTGACGAGGAAAGTTTCGTAATCAATGTCGTTGGACAAAAAGTGATCTTGACTTTGGCCAATAAAAATCACGATTTGGACAAGACACCGATATGCAACAAAACTCTCATGATTCAAGTACATCCTTGATTGACAAAGGTCTTGACTTTGGTCAAAAACAAACCAATGCCAACTTCGGATCTTGAACAAGAACCATTCAATGGAAGGATATTCGCTTAATATAAATTGAGGGATTTTCGCGTAATTGGCAACCAATTTATTTATCTTTGTTAGGTCTCATCATCATACACCCTTAAGCATGCTTCTAAAACATCATAAAGCGCGTAAAGTAAATTAATAGTGATATGCGGATGGATATATAAACAACTTGTTCCTAGAACAAATCACTCCCTTTCCTCTCCCCGCTAGCACTATTCTACTACTACCCAATTACATAATACAATAAGAGAAACCTCATTTACATTGAGGGGAATTAGGTGAGAAGAGAATACAAAGAGATAAAGAGATAAGGCTGGACACGCAGGTCCAATTTATAAATTCCAAATTTACAATAATTTCTAAAATTACCCTTTCCCTTCTAATATCCATCCGATATACACTATTCATTCATCACATACATATATATTCAAACAAGACATGCTTTTACAACCAATCTAATCCAATTAATTAGTCTTTGTTTAAGTGATCATCCAATGTTCAAACAACGGTTTGATTTTGCGCGAGAGTCCAACTCGATTGAGAATAACATAAGGTACGAATTCGCGAATTATATCGAACTACTTATTAAATCTAATTTAATTCGTATTCAATACTAATTCAATTATTTAATTCCAAATTAAATGTTTACACTTTTAATGTGCTTTAAAGACTTAGATTCTAAATCTAATCCTATTGGGTCTCAAAGCCCAACTAACATCCAATGTTAAATTTAATTCAAGTCAAATGGGCTTTCAATTGATTTATTAAGGCTTGGGCTTTGGTCAATGTGGGTCAAACCCAATTACCAAGCCCAAATAAGGAATCACCCTTAAATGCCATAAAACCAATTTTAAGCCCATAAGGCCCAATTAAATTATTAAAGCCCATTAATTAAATTTTAATATTCCAAACATTAAAGTCCAATTAATTAAAGTGTAATACCAAGATTAATACATTAAACCAAATATTTCAAAAAATACCCATTTAATTTATTAATCATGTATTGTTCAAAATAAATGTCCAACATTAATTTTAACAAAAAATCAACTCCTTTTCATGTCCTTGTACATTCGGCCAAGGTGAGTTTTTTGTGTCGATTTGTTTTTCAATCCGATTGAATTACTAATCTACGTCCCGTACACGTTCTAAGTCATCCAATGATCTTAAACACAAAAAATTCCAATCCACTCCAAGTAGCAACACATTCGGCCAAGGCATGAATTTGGGGAAAAATTCATCCAATGCATTTTTCATAAAATTGATTCCATGTAACATCATTCTATATACATGTAAGCATTCTTATTCATCAAATTTCACAAGAACATGCTTCAACCAATTTTATCATACCATTCGGCCAAGGTTGAATTTTTTTGGGGAAAAATCATCCAATGCATTTTTCATAAAATTGATTCCATGTAACATCATTCTATATACATGCAAGCATTCTTATTAATCAAATTTCACAAGAACATGCTTCAATCAATTTTCTTCACACCATTCGGCCAAGGTTAAATTTTTGGGGAAAAATCATCCAATGCATTTTTCATAAAATTGATTCCATGTAACATCATTCTATATACATGCAAGCATACTCATTCATCAAATTTCACAAGAACATGCTTCAACCCAATTTTGTCAAATTTTAACCTAAAGTATTTCATGCTTAACCATGGCTCCATGATACCATTGTTGGTTTCTATAATATGTCCCAAGAAAAGATTAAGCATTTGAAATACAATAAATGAATATATTTAACTTTGAAGTATGGCGGAATCATACTTACAATGCTTTGTTGATGAAGAAAATCAAACCAAAATGGAAGCTCCAAGTGTTGATTGATTCGGCCAAGAGGAGAAGAAGGTGGAAAGCTCCAAGCTTTGTGAATTCCTTGCTCTATGATGGTTTCCCTATCACCTCTTTTGATCCCTTGAAGGTGCTAGCCTTGCATGTGAGAAGATGTTCCAAACAACCACACTATCTTCAAGCTTTTTGGCAACCAAAATGAAGAAGATGAAGACCAAAAAACTGCATGCAGTTTTCGGCAATGTGAGAGAGAGAAGAGAGATTTTTTTTTATGTTGATTTTTGATACCAAAAATCAATTTATATTTATGCCATAATATTTATTAAATAATAATAAATCTATGACACAAACCATGCCAGGCTTAGAGTGTCAACACTCAAATTCCATGCATAACAATTGAGTGTATTATACACTATCACCATGCAATGCATTATCAATAAAATAATAATATAATGACATGTGTCATGTGGGCCCCACACGTTTCCAAATGAAAGCGGGCCCACGTGCACTCACGCGTTCGGGTTCGATATTTCCGAAATACCGAACTTGCGTCGCGACGTTAATTAAATCGAATTTAAATAAATAATCGCGCCTAGCGAATTATTATTTACGTCGCTAACGAATTAATTCTAAATTAACTCGTATGCCCGAATTAAAATCTAATTTTAATTTCGCGTCGAAATCGAATTTCAATTATTATATCGAATATAATAATTTTACTGATTAATTCCAAATTAATCGTTCTCTCTCTCTAAATAAGGCATTTATCCGAGATAAAGTTTCTCCGCAATTAATCCAAGATTAATTAAGTTCGAATCAAATATCATAGGTGAATCTTCGGGAAGCGACCCAAGAGATCTCCGGATATGTTGGCAGTAAATACGGTCGTCGGATAATCCGAACACGCACGTACCTCGTACTACGTTCTTACCGATTCACAAGACAAGGTTGGCTTCTAGCAAAGCGCCATGCCTACCCAATTCTCCAGAAATATTCTTATAGGAATAATATCTATATCAAGCGTAGTATACCGTAGTATTGCGTACATCGATCCAGTATCGGATGATCACATGCTAGGCCTGGGGCTGGAGATGTGTCTGCCCCGTACGAAACATATATCGGACATCAAGCAACTAGTCTCTTTAAATCGGACAATCCTGACCTAGTCATATTGTCCCGACGGTTGCAACCTTTTATAGAGTACTAGTTCTGTGTCCTGCGTGATCATCACCTCCATATGTCTGAAGCGATACTTCCATCTTGACATCACATCCAGTACACTACGATTCTCGATAAACCCAGAAGAGGTGTACACAGAACCGGTTAAGGTCCCCAACCACCAAAACCAAAGTTTACCGATTGTCGCAAGTACTAGCGATGTAAGTCTCAGGTTAAGACCATATACACCTACCCTGATGCGGCCTCCCATAGACACCTAGACATACTACCAATGGGATTCCGCGGGGTCTATCCAGAGCGAAGCTGTTTTCCGTACCATCGGTAAAACACAACCTCCTATCGCACTTGCATAAGTATCCAATACTTAAATATATGAGAACTATGCCGTTGTGCCCTCACAACGTGCACAAGCGCAATACTAGTCTATTCCGCATTATCGATGTCCAGTCTCGATAATACTACGGCTAGGGATATTTAATGATTAAACCTTTATGGATTGATACTGTCTCATATCATCTCAATCCAGTACTAATCATATGGACTTTCGCCATTTATATATCAAAGTAAATAATATTTACAAAATGGCAAAAGGCAATTTCATTATTACATAGTTAATTTTGTACAATAATACAATATCATTTACAAACAGTGACGCAATGGGACACAATGTCTAACACATAGTTGCTTTTAAATTGCAGGAAACGCTCAGAAGAGTTTCCATTATCATGGTCACCTGTCCTTGTCAATACGAGCTCCATGGGTTTTCACAGTGTTTGATATAGTCATCAAAACCCAATATTTGGAATTCAAATTTGGCCTCATAAATTATATCAAAATAATTAAATATTATCATTCAATAATTATCATATAATTATTAAACTAATATATTAACTTTTAATATATATAGTTTCAAGTGTGACAAAATATTAATAATCATATTAATAATATTTATACATATGTGAGTTTATAATTAGACTATCTAATTATACTAATCTGCTACATATATTGAGCTAGCACGAAGACCAAATGGACCTACGGTTCCGAGCTTCAATAATCTCGAAATATTAATTAAGCTCTTAATTAAATATTCTGAATTTTAACTTCGGTTATTCCACTAAAAACCCGAAGTTGCACTCTCGTTACCGCAGATGGTATATTAAGCCGAACCAAGTCGGTGTCCATCGATATAGTCACTACATATAGATTAACCTTCACGAGTATCTCGTAATTAGAGTCAGGTCATAATGTCTGTTATACCCCTCTAATTATTTTTACCTTAAGTACCATTGATTCTCTAATGAATGATTTATTCATAACCATTATGAATTTTAATCTTTCTATTCGTAATAGAAATACTTGAGCATTTTAAACCGTTCAAGTACCGAATCAACCCTTAAGAAAGATACTCTTCTACTTCTCGCAAGAAGGAGTGAACTCCATATCTATGTAAAATGTCCCCAGGTACACATCAGACCATGTCCCTAAAGTACGTAGCTAGGAGTTTGTAGTACACTCAGGATTAAGATCAATCCATATATGACCATCTAGTAGGTTGAAATGACTTTCTTTGTTTAACGGATATTATAAGAATGTCATTTCCATCTAGGTCCAGTCCTATATGATCATATCATATAAGGTGCCTCCATTCTCATGTCTCTACATGACGATCCTGGATCAAAGTCGCCATACAAATATAGAATGGACCGCAGCTATAGATAAACCACAAATAAAGTACCCGATTTGTTTGCTCTCTATGGACTATTTAAGATTACTAACTTCAGACCTAAATCCTCTTGTGTATAATATTCATACACTAAGTCTGAAGGCATATAAGTACTCTAGGGTAATCAAGATAATTTATAATATGCGAAATTAAAAAAACACTTTGATAAATGAATAATGCATCATTTTATTTCAAAACATATATAACTGTTTACTTTCATGTAGCTCTAGGGCATACATCCCAACATTCATCTCCCTAAGACGCCATGTGTCAAGCATTCGTATCTTGCACGCCAAAATCCGGACAACTGTGATCAACCAAGCTTGTAGGTCCAATCTAAGTCTTCCAGTTGAATTCATTGGTAAGGATCTCACTCACACGTGTCATGATTCATTTATCCTTACTTTGATCTAAAGACCAAAATCATTCTGAGAAGTCTATTTAAAGGTCGTTCTACTTCACTCTTCCCATTTACCAACTTCACTCCATGCAGACTCTCCAAACCTTCAAGCAACCTTCTGCCTTTTTTAGGTATTAAACATGTGTTTTTTAGGGTTTTTTGACGTTTTTGGAGGTAGAAAGTAGGGATGGCAATTTCCGGATCCGACCCGGATTCGGATCCGCATGCTCTTCAAGGGACCCAGGTCCGGACGTGGACCAGGTAAAATGCATCCGGTCTGGACCCGAGTATACCCGGAATGTACCCGGGATCCGCCAACTCCTCCACTGATTCTATTTTTTTAAGCTCCACTATTGGGATGTTGTTTTGGGCATTTGGGATGTTGCACATCACTTCTCTTTCTATACTTCTATCAGTTTATTAAGTGCATACTAATTTATTCTTCTACATAAGAAGTTGAATCGCAAATATTAGCATTTACACATGATTATACAAAGAAATGGCATAAGATGAATCACTGGCGTGGGTTAGTCACTTGCGTCACTCATGTTTTTTTTCTTTATTTAACCGGGTCTCGGGTACCCGGGTCCGGAACCACCCGGACCCGCATCCGGACCCGGTTAAATGCGGGTGTTCAAAATGAAGACCCGGATCCGCAATTTTGTTTTTAAACCGATCCGGGACTAACCGTACCCGGATCGTCCAGTCCCATGCGGACCCGGGCCGGGTCCGGGTCTGCTTGCCATGCCTAGTAGAAAGCATGTGTTTTTAGCATTTTTGACATTTTCCCCTGGAATTGTCTGTAAATTTAATGTTTTCCCATTTTTAGGGTGCTTAGAGCTTCTTAGGATTAGTCATTTGGTAGAGAAAATGACATAGATAACCATAAACATGTTTATATAGCTCTATTAATCATAAGTGTAGATTTAAAATTAAGTTGCTTTGAACTAACCTTCCTCATCAGGTCACACATTGACATGAATGTCAGACTCAAAGTCTTTTTCCCCAACTCCCCTCAACGTCCTTCCTCCTATCGCACTAGCCTTATGTCAGACCGAGCCAGTAAATGTACACAGCTTGGGTGGGAGGATTCTAATGACTACGATACAACATCAACCTCTTCTGAGAAAGAGAACCAATCGTACAGCTGAAGAGTACCCCGACCTGAGCCAACACCTTCTACTTAGACTTTGTAAACCTGGACATGAACCAAGCTACTAAAATAACCGGGGCCGAGCTATACCAACTTCGGGTGAGGTTCAACATCCCTGAGGAAATTACTTTGAGTGTTCCGGAGTATTGGGATCATGTTAGCCGACCTATTAACAATCGGGTGGCATTGTGCACAACTTTCTTCGATATGGGCCTACGCATTCCCATACAAGGGTATTTTGCAAGGATGTTGGCGGAAAAGAACTTGGCCTTGTGCCAACTGAATTTGGATGGGTGGAGAGTGTTGTCGAGGCTCTACCTAATTTGGAGCCGAGATAGACTATGAGAGTTATTTCTCCTTAAGCTGAAACGATTACACAAAATAAAAGCCAACCCCAATGAGTACAAGCGTTGGTATTACCTCTCTACATACGTCGGGGACTTTCACATAATCTTGTACCTCTCGGCCACCAATAAAAACTTCAAGGAAAACGGTTTTGGGCCAATGGGCCATGTGGAAGGCGCTGAAAAATCTCGGACGAGGACAACACAGTCTCAAACATCTTCAGAGTTGGAGGTAACAATACGTCATCCCTTTTCTTTCTTATTTTTAACTTTTTACTAACAATCATGAACCCCGTTGATTTGTGTTGGGTGGCTTTTAGTTGTTTGGCTTCACGTCCAGGTGGCTCACGCTGATTTGGGTTTGGTGGCTTGCTGTTTGTTTACGTTGATTCTTGATTTTCGTGTGTCCCCCCTCCTTGTGATGATTTGGGGTCCCTTTATAATTTTTTGAAAGGATCTCTAAACAGGGAACAAATCATGTCTATTTTGGAAAATTATTTTGGGAAAGAATCTTGTAAATTTAGTGATGAGGTGATTTCAAAATCTCATTAAATTGGAAAGTGATTTGCATAGGATTTCATATCTTGTTAAATTGGAAGGTGTTGATGAGGAAATTTGAGCATGTGTTTTGCATGAGATTTTAGCTATTTGGGAAGGTTTGGGCGTGTATGGTGTCTTTTGGGCCTTGGGCGTATGGTGTATGGGCTTTGTGTGGTGTTTGGCGTGGGCATGGATTTTAGGGGCTTTCATAGGTTGCAGGGGTTTTGGGCCTAGGCTAAAGTTTGAAACAGAAATTGACTGAGCGAATCTGAGGCTGGCTAGTGAGTCAGAATCCAATGAGTTGCTAATTTTGGAGTTTTTCCTTCCGGCATTCGTTTCTTGCGACTTCCATAAATTTTCAGGTAGTGCCTCCATACGAGGCTAATATTTGGGCTCATGCAAAAATACAGTGTCTACACCCGAGCTTAAGGTATAGAAAGGCAGCCCGAGGGCAGAACCAGAGGATGGGTTGTGACACCGATGTGGTCAAGTCCAACTCATCATCAGACTCTGAAAGAAGACTTAACATCAGACTCTTAGAGCAGTCTTGGCATTAGACTCGACATTTAGAGCCTCATATCAGCCTCTGAAACCAGAATCGACCGAGCATACCAGACCCGATACGAGAGAGAGAAGAAGTGGATCCAGTATTAAACACCTCGGTATGCCAACCCAGGGACCGAGGTGGGGTTTGCAATATCTTGTGTCCAATATGAATGGCATAAGCCCTACGAGAAGTTTGTGCCATCAAAAGGCCGAGGCGATGAGAGCATTCAGAGGATTATCCTAACTAAAGGAACACCGTGGGAGTGGTTGAAAGACAGGCTGGCAATGGGCAAAACATGTAGTGGGCAAAGAGGCTAGAATGATGAGTTTCAGATGGCATGAAATAAAGATAATAAGATGTCAAGCGGCTGAGCTAGTATTTGTAGGTTAATTGGGAAGAGAGCCTAGGCAATAATGACTTAGTAACGTGGATGGCGTCACGAGTTGGTATAATAGTAGAATTTGACCTAGTATATAAGGGGGTTGAAGATTTATTATAGAGGTTTGGTCAATTATCTTCTAGCGAGAAATAGTCGTTTCACCATTTGTAGGGAGAAAAAAGAATCATGAGTTAGAAATTATAAATAGATCGGGTTTACCGAGGTGGTAATAAAAGTCCTTGTTTTTTTTTTTGTACTCGGAACATAGGCTGGGATCTATTCCGTCGAACCACGTTAATCATCTGTTTTTTGTTTTGTGTTTTCTCTCATTTTGTCTGTTAAGTTTGCATTTGATTCCCAACAAACCAACAATTCACTGCGTAAGGGAGGTTTGTTCAAGGAGTGATTTTCCCAAATTACCCCTGGAATGAAAATAGCCGTCAACATATGATGTTGTAAATTTTTTTTTAAAAAAAAAAATTGTACTCACTATCTCTTTTCGTTTTCTTAATTTTTTTTCAACTGAAGTTGCTGAACTTAGCTATTAGGACAACATGTTTTTCGCAAAAAGCAACAATTCAATTTGCACACAATATAACCCTAAATACTGAAGAAACATATGTTAAACAAGGTAAAGTCCGGCTAGGTCTTTTGCAAACCCTGGAATCGCAACTCACCATTAGGATGGAAGAAAAACAAAACTCTATGAACGCACATCAAAGAACAGTAACAACATACATAAGATGCAATGGAATATATGGCAAAACTACTTAAAAAAGGACACCCAATATTAAGGATTGAATAAAATCACACAAGGAACAAAGATATAAGCAATTATAAATTGAAAGAAATTTTTATTATATGCCACTCAGAAACCAAAAAGATAAAGACAAGTAAAATATATCAAATTTGTCTTGGAACCTGAGCTCTAATATCAAATGATATGAACTCGTCGGGATGAATCCCGTTAAACCTAAATCGACTCAGAACGAATTTCCAAGAACATCAAGAATCAGATTTAATATTTATGAACTAGATTCGATGAAAATTTATTTCATAAACCTGGATTGAATGATTGAATGCCACGAAAGTGGAACATTTAATAAGTTCGAAGTTCTGAAAAGAACAAGATGAGAAAATCTTCTCAATAAGCAAAACACTCAATTTTGATTCAATGTAATGTCATGTTTAAAAGCATATGCCCCTTTTTATAAGGTGGATACCCTAATATACTCAATATGATGAAACTCTATTAACTAAAAACTCAATATAAACTAAGCCACAGTCACGATGAGCTTATTAAAATAACCAAGTTTTAGTCCAATTATAACATAACATAAAAATAACTAAGTAAGGTGAAGCTTCACGACAAGGCCGAGTCTTCTGTAACTTGAATTCTGTGGACTAAGATAGATCTCGCCTCATGCAAGTCTACTGTGAAAGTAGAAGAATATGATTTGGTCCAATTAATGTGTAACTTTGGCCCAAATATAATGAACAAGCACAAGTCTAATCCTCTTGATCTTCTTAGTTCTTAACCTAGTAATAGCACATCTGAAAGGATCTTAAGCTTATTTGTCAACAACTCGCTGTCCATAACTTGATCTGTTACTTGAGTCCATAGCTTGGTTCCATCATTATCTAAATAGAAAAAGGTACCTAATGTGATTCAAATAAGGTAAGCTTGGTTTCCATCATTATGTTCTTGATTTCAAGAACCTGACACTGGTCACAAAACCCGATCAGCGATAGATAGATCGACACGACACTAATATGACACTGGTCACAAACCCGATCAGCGATAGGGATGTCTAAAGCTCATAAATGAGCTCTATATTTATAGTAAAACCTAGGCTCACATTTTCAACAAATGAATAGTGTGACACCTAAAGTAGTTTGGAAGTTTGCACAATTTTCAAATTTCCATCTAAAATGTCTTGGAGGCTTGTAATGGTGATTGGTAATGGATGCCATGCAGTTGGATCCTTCATAAATTATATAAGTTTATTATCATTTCATTATTTCAAAAGTAGAGAATTAATAAATGAGTACAAGAGGTATTGAAATATAATATTTTATTAATATATCTTTACAAGGTAAATTTTTTACTCCTATTATTACATCTTTACTAAAATTAAATTTTATTACAGTAGTTGTTGATGGTGTTTTCAGGCACTATGACATTTAAGGCAGCACGACGAGGACAGAAGGGTAATTCCCTGACTGGTTGAGATCATCAAAGCCGACCCGACCACAACATGTAAAGACCGACCACTTTGGTTCGGATGACCGAGCACTCTAAGGTCGGCAGAAACACTCTCAGCATAAAAGATTGTCATGACCGACCTCATGAAGACCGAGCACATGACGAGGCGTGCTCAGAAAAATAAAGCATCATATTCTTGCGGAAAAGGGATAAGTTGTCCTACTTTAATGAGGTAAAGTAATAAAGTTAATATCCTAATAGGATAAAGGAAATAAATGTAGTTTTAATTAGGAATCCTTATGGGAAAAGATAATAGTTTTGACTAGGAAAAGGAGACCATCTCCAATTGGGAATTCTTGTACAAATAGGAATCTGATTTCTTCACCATTATAAATAGGAGGGTAGAGTGAGTGTAGAAAGACAAGTTGAAGACATCAAAAAATTAGTGATCAGAATCATCAAGCTCTGATTTGTAAACACAGGAGATCAGAGAAGCATATCTCAGTAATAAAAAGTAGCATCCTGTTTCTGCCCGTGGACGTAGGTCGGATCCAAAATCCACCGAACCACGTTAATTCTCCTTGTCGATTGGCGTATTATCTGTCTTTTGCTAAATTTGCTTTTGGTCCCCCTTAACCAAACAAATTCACCGTTGAAGGAGGATTACCTCGGAGGTGATATTCCCATATTACCCTGAGACCAAAATCAACCGTCAACAGTTGGCGCCGTCTGTGGGGAACCCTACAAAAAGCAACTCGCGTAGTAAGACAAATGGCGAAAGGCGGAAACCAACAATCATTAGGGAGCTCGGCTGCAGATTGGATGGAAAAGATCGAGGAAAACCTTAGGAAAGAAAGGGAGGAAAACCAAACTCTGCTAAAAACCATAGTAGACCGGTTGGAAAGGATGGTAGGAGCACACGACGGAAAATTCGAGGCCGGGACTAGCCAACGAAGGAACGACATAGCAGAAGGAAAAGGAATTGTCAATACAAGTGAAGACGACAGACCCAGGAGGAGGGAACCCTACATGGTGAGATCCGTGGTAGTGCAGAGAGATTCCCAAACTGAGGACACATGGGAGGAGGAAGATGACAAATCATCACTAGACTCCTCCTACGATAGCCCTCACAGCACCCGGAGAAGAGGGAAAGAACATACCGAAAAGGTGCGAGAAGACACCGACCCTGAGAAACGCCACTCCCGAGATAGCAAAAAGAAGAGAAACCACAGGGGGCGGCATGGAAACAAAGACAGCAGCATGAAATCTTGGTTACGGGAGGAGCTGGTCAAATGGGGAGTATACCCCAATGCAAACAGAGGGGATGTCCAGGACGGCAAAGATGAGTCCCCCCTCACGGAAGAAATAAAATCAGAAAAATTCCCAAAAAGATTCAGCATGCCGACCATGACCCCATACAAGGGCCATACCGATCCCAAAACCCACATTGAAGGTTTCGTCCTACTAATGGAGGTGCAAGGGGTAACATGGGACGCCATCTGCAAAGTGTTCCCCCTAACTCTGGCCGGACCGGCCATTCTATGGTATAGAAGCCTAGCCCCAAGGAGCATCAGCAGCTTCGCACAACTCAGAAAATCATTCATACGACACTTCAAGGGGGCTTGTGTCCCTAGAAAGACAATTGGAGAACTAAGACTTATGAAACAAGGAGACGATGAACCTCTGAAGATATTTATTGAAAGATACCATAATATGGTACTCGAAGTCGGAGGGTATGAATCCCCCGAGGCCCTGGAAAGCTTGAAGGGGGCCTTGAGGGTCGGAAGGCTATGGACCCATCTAAGGATCCAAGACACCCCGGACTACGCCACCGCCCTGGAGGTGGCCCGCAAATTCGTTTTGTTAGAGAACGAGGAGAAAGTATCCCGAAAAAGGGAGCACCATTAGAGAAAGAACCGCAAGGGAGGGCACCCCCCGCCGAACAGAAAGAGAATCCAGAAGACCACCCCGAAGCACAAGGAGTTCAAGCCACTGCACCGGGACAACCAAGAGAGAAGGGCGCCGACCCAAGTAAACCATGTGGTCGGGGAAAATGCATACATTCCCCTAAATAAACCACTGGGACAAATTGTCATGGAGATCCAGAGGAAATGCCTCTTAGTAGAACCCAACCAAAGAAGATTTCCCCCGGACAAGAGGAACCAAAAGGCTTATTGCATACATCACAACTCCAGAGGACATGCAACGGACGGGTACAGAGACCTGCGGGAGCAGGTGGTAGACTTGGTGAAAGAAGGCTATCTCAGTATGTACGTAGACCATTCGGTTTTTTAAATCGACCAAGTTGATAGCGGAAGTCATCCAGTCGGATGCGTAGAATGCTGAGATGCAGAGAGGATGTATTAAGAAGAGCCTCAATGGATCCCCAAAAAGGTGAGTAAAACCTCTTCTGACTTAGGTTGACATTTGATTATACTTGTTTGTTATGGCTCACACAATGGTCTTGATATTTGTTTTCCGGCTCGGGTCTGCTCTTGTACCGCCGAGACCGATGTCTCTTTCCGGCTCGGGTCTGCTCTTGTACCGCCGAGACCGATGCCTCTTTCCGGCTCGGGTCTGCTCTTGTACCGCCGAGACCGATGCCTCTTCCGGCTCGGGTCTGCTCTTGTACCGCCGAGACCGATGTTTGTTACAGCTCGGGGTCGGGTTACGTCCCGCCGAGTCATGCTCATTGGTCTGGGGACGGGACATTCCCCCAGAGCCAAGTACCTCTTTCAGCTCGGGGTCGGGTTACGTCCCACCGAGTCATGCTTATTGGCCTGGGGACGAAACATTCCCCCAGAGCCAAGTATCTCTCTTAGCTCGGGGTCCTCAGGGGCATACTCGATGCATAGGATCCGTGAGAAGCATAGCACAGAGAAGGATGATACCCCTGTGGCGATTGCTTACTCCAGTGTTACCGAACATAAAGAGGAACATGCCCTTAATGTGTCGAACACTCTTTTGATCCTCACCTACCCGATGTAATGGATCCGTGGGAAAGCATAGCACGGGGGGTGATGACACCCCGTGACGATTGCTAGCTCCAGTGATGCCGGAACTAAAGAGGAATATGCCCTTGGTATCCCGGACACTCTTTGATCTATTCATCATCCGGATCCGCGAGAGACACAGCACGGGGATGCGTTATGCCCCTGTGGCGTGTGCCTGCTCCAGCGTGGTAAGAAGGAGCCCTCATACAATACACAGGCTCCCCAGTGAACCGACGTGTAGAGGATGTGCCCTTACCATTCAAACGCTCTTCTGATCCGAATCCTGGTTCGCCGGGACACTGAATTGAAAGATTCAGAATTGTGTTTTGGAGGTCTCGGGCAGGACGCTGTTTCGAGGCATCCGTGCTGTTGTTTACACTTGTGAAAAGTTTTGCTTTCGGACAAGTGCTAAGTCACCCCCACCTTTTGATTTTATCTTCGAAAGTTTTGTTTTCATTTTTTCGCCGGTCGGGCAGAGGGACGCCCATGCCAGATTCGGTAGGGCTTCAAAGGTTGATTCACTTCCCTTCTGAATAAGTCCCAGGGATTAATCGGCTCGGGGCTGGATTCGTTCCGCCGAGACCACTTGTTTATTCGGCTCGGGGCTGGATTCGTTCCGCCGAGGCCACTTGATTATTCGGCTCGGGGCTGGATTTCGTTCCGCCGAGGCCTCTTGATTATTCGGCTCGGGGCTGGATTTCGTTCCGCCGAGGCCACTTGTTTATTCGGCTCGGGGCTGGATTCGTTCCGCCGAGACCACTTGTTTATTCGGCTCGGGGCTGGATTCGTTCCGCCGAGGCCACTTGATTATTCGGCTCGGGGCTGGATTTCGTTCCACCGAGGCCATTATGACTTCTCTCAGCTCGGGGTCGGGGTACGTCCCACCGAGTCTGTCTCTTTGGACTGGGGATGTAACATTCCCCCAGGTCCAAGTGCCATTCTCAGCTCGGGGTCGGGGTACGTCCCACCGAGTCAGCCTTTCGGACTGGGGATGTAACATTCCCCCAGGTCCAAGTGCCTTTCTCAGCTCGGGGTCGGGGTACGTCCCACCGAGTCAGCCCTTCAGACTGGGGACGTAACATTCCCCCAGGTCCAAGTGCCTTTCTCAGCTCGGGGTCGGGTTACGTCCCATTGAATCAGCCATTCAGACTGGAGACGTAACATTCCCCCAGGCCCGAGCATCTCTCACAGCTCGAGACAAGATCACATGCCACCAGGCACATCATCGTTAGCTCAGAGGCAAAATTTTCTCCTCACAATCGAGATTGGATCAATCAGGAGTCAGGACCTCTAAATCTCTGGTACAGATATTACAGAAGATGAGTCATTTTTAGTTTGGACAAAAAGAGGAACTTCATCTCCTGATTGAACGACCCAAGTAAAGCAATTTGCTTTGAGGTGGATAATCGTTCTGAATAGGGTCAGCATCTCTAATAACCGAGGATATGAAGATAGAAACAGAAGACTTAGTTGATGGCGAAGGCAATTTCTCAGTGATTTATGGAACGACCACCAGCAAGGCGATCAGCACACCATCTTTTTTTATAGTTCCCGGCACCAACTTGCACGCTTGTTGGAACCGAGAACTAGGGGACAGATGTTGATGGTGTTTTCAGGCACTATGACATTTAAGGCAGCACGACGAGGACAGAAGGGTAATTCCCTGACTGGTTGAGATCATCAAAGCCGACCCGACCACAACATGTAAAGACCGACCACTTTGGTTCGGATGACCGAGCACTCTAAGGTCGGCAGAAACACTCTCAGCATAAAAGATTGTCATGACCGACCTCATGAAGACCGAGCACATGACGAGGCGTGCTCAGAAAAAAAAGCATCATATTCTTGCGGAAAAGGGATAAGTTGTCATACTTTAATGAGGTAAAGTAATAAAGTTAATATCCTAATAGGATAAAGGAAATAAATGTAGTTTTAATTAGGAATCCTTATGGGAAAAGAGAATAGTTTTGACTAGGAATCCTGATAGGAAAATGAGACCATCTCCAATTGGGAATTCTTGTACAAATAGGAATCTGATTTCTTCACCATTATAAATAGGAGGGTAGAGTGAGTGTAGAAAGACAAGTTGAAGACATCAAAAAATTAGTGATCAGAATCATCAAGCTCTGATTTGTAAACACAGGAGATCGGAGAAGCATATCTCAGTAATAAAAAGTAGCATCCTGTTTCTGCCCGTGGACGTAGGTCGGATCCAAAATCCACCGAACCACGTTAATTCTCCTTGTCGATTGGCGTATTATCTGTCTTTTGCTAAATTTGCTTTTGGTCCCCCTTAACCAAACAAATTCACCGTTGAAGGAGGATTACCTCGGATGTGATATTCCCATATTACCCTGAGACCAAAATCAACCGTCAACAGTAGTAAAATATTACAACTCATTATTTGTTGTACCCATTTATTATTTTTCAATACTTTTCATAGTAAAATGTAATATTTTATAATAAAATAAAAATTTTATAAAGATATAGTAGTAAAATATTATACTTCAAAATTTTCTTATATCTATTTGTTATTTCGTAATTTATGAAATAGTGAAATAATAATCCGTCAATTATATATGTTAAGACCTAGACAGTTTAATCAAAAATCGGTAGTGATTTAAGCGATTTTTTAATTGATTGGAAATATTTAGGGATTAATTAGAAATTAATTAGGAAATATAATGTTGACATTTGGTTTGATTGAGAATAAAAAAATTTAAAAATTTAATTATAATGAAAAAAATTAAACAATCATAAAGTTGAAAGATACCTAAAATTTTTTAAAAAGAAGAAAAAACAAGTGTTTGTTGTAAAATAAGAGAAAATACATTGGAAAGTTATCGACTTTTCTTATTCAATTGAATAAGTTTACAAAAGTTATTCTTTATTTATAAGGATATATTATTATGAGATTATTATACCCAAATGATGATATAAATTAAATATATAAAGAGTTAAAATAAAATATAAAGACTATTAAAATAAATACATCACCCATATTTATTTATGTAAAAGGACGATTAATGAACGATTAAATTAACAGTACCATTCAACAAAAATAATTGAAAAATAAAATAGAAATGTATTCTCGATTCAATCGCCCATTATTATTATTATTATTATTATTATTATTATTATTATTTGTAAATAAAAGTACCTTTTTCTTGCCCACCATCTAAATTCTGAACAGGAAAAAACATTCGTCAGAAATCATCAGAAGGAAAAAAAAAACAAAACACAACAGTCAACACAGAGACAGAGACAGAGACAGAGAGAGAGAGGCACGACACAACAGCAAGAACAAAAACAAAAATGTCGATAGCCAGTTGCTTCTTCGCCCCCTCTTTCTCTACATTCTCTAACAACAACCTCAATCTCCACCGTCCTTCTCCCCTCCCTCTCCGCCTCTCCGTCACCGCCACCCCTCTCTCCCTCCACCACAACCTCCGCCTCCCCACCTCCCCTTTCCTCGTCTTCTCCACCTCTGGCTCCGACGGATACGACAACAACAGCAGCATTGGCGGCGGCGGAGGTGTTGGAAATAATTACAATGGTGGGAGTGGCGGCGGTAGTGATGGTGATGAGAATGCGTGGGAGAGGAACAAGAAGGAGGCGCTGATGGTGCTGTCGGAGGCGAAGAGATCGATGGAGAGTCTGCCGAAGGACTTGGCGGCGGCGATCAAGGATGGAAGGATACCGGGGGCGGTGTTGACGAGGTATTTGGAGCTGGAGAAATCTGGGTTGTTCAAATGGTTGATGCAGTTTGGTGGGTTTAAGGAAAGGTTGTTGGCTGATGATCTTTTCTTGGCTAAGGTCTTTATTGAATGCGGCGTTGGTCTCTTCACTAAGGTTTGCTTCTTTGTTTCTTTTTCTTCCTTTTCTTGAAATGCTAGTTAAGTGTCGCAATTGAGCCTTAATTCTGTTGCGAAGCTAAATGCTGAGAATGCTTTCAGAATGTCTTTTCTGTTTTTTTACTTGAAAATAAAATTGTTATGATAATGTAGCTAATTGGATTATGGCTTTATGTTGGTATATTTTCAATATGCGTCTTCTTAGTGCCTAGTTTTTTTTGTAGTGTCAATGAATTCACATTTAGTGTAGTGGTTATTAGGTCTGGAGAGGTTAGTAAAGCAAGTTGTCTTGAGCCGCAGAATCTATGAAACGCAGTGAGGCCAAACTAGAAAACCAATGTTTCTGTGATTTTTTCGTAATTTATATACTGGCGTAGAATATAAATCTCAACAGATGTTAATACCTTTTCTTAATTTTTTAATTGTCCAGACAGCTGCAGAGTATAATCGGCGCAAAGAAAATTTTTTCAAGGAGCTTGAAATTGTTTTCGCAGACGTGGTATGGTTCTTTTCATTCATTATCATATTTTATTGATTTTCAGGTTAAATGTTTGCTTTTTCTGTGAGCTTTATATTAATCAGCAGCAAGTAGGAGTTGATTTAGAGTTTTCTTTTCCCATTAAAATATTTATGTGATATTCCTGAATATCAATTTATCGGTATTTTTTATTGTTCTTTATATTATATGCATATTTTCAATCTAAATTTATGAATTAAGTTGTTGTTTGAGAGAGGAATTGAAAAGATGTTTGATCGTTTGTGCTTTATACATTAAGTATGTTTAGTCTCTATCATTTAAGTTGTCAATTCATTTTTTTTTTAGGTAATGGCCATAATTGCAGATTTCATGCTTGTTTATCTTCCTGCTCCTACTGTCTCTCTCCGATCACCTATTGCAGTCCATGCCAGTTCTATATCCAAGTTCTTCTACAACTGTCCTGATAATGCTTTCCAGGTTCCGTATCATCCAAATTCTGCAAAATTGTTATGAGATTACAAACAGCAGTCTTATCTGTTTTTAAAATTCTTTATTCAGGTGGCGCTATCTGGAACTTCATATTCATTGTTGCAGAGGTTAGGTGCCATAGCAGTAAGGAATTCTTCTTAAGTTGCATATATTTTGTTAGGAATTCTCAAATTTAGTCTGAAAAGTAAACCTTATATTTTATACTATCTATATGTGTAATGCAGCGAAATGGGGCAAAGCTTTTTGCAGTTGGCACCACTTCATCGCTGGTAAGTTATTATTGTTCTCCCAGGAGGTTCTTTGGTTTAAACATGAGTGTCTCTGTCTTTAGATTGTTTTTGTCTCTCTATGGAGCCATAGTTGGTGACATCGAGAATGTTCTTATTAATGGGGAAATGTGGAGGCATATGGCATGCTTGAAAAACAACAATATGAGTTAATCAAGATTTACTTGAAATCATTTGGCACGAGTTCTTGTGTCGTACTTCATGTTGTTGAGATCTTATCAAGATATAACTCAGAGCTTGCATTTATCTCTGTGTCTCCACCAGTACACACAGACACACGCAACACTCTTATATGTTGCATCGAAGGCATAACAGAGCTGGACTATGTCATATTCAATTCAGAATCTGAAATGTTGACATGCTTCCATTTAATTTCAATTTAATTTTTCATAGGTTGGTACAGCTGTGACGAATGCCTTGATCAATGCACGAAAGGCTGTGGATAAGTCTTCCACAGCTGAAGTTGAAAACGTGCCCATAGTTTCAACCAGTGTTGCATATGGGGTCTATATGGCAGTTTCTAGCAACCTCAGGTATGCAGATTCTGATGAACATCTTTATGTTCAAACACAGGTGTTGGTATTATAATCCAAAGTTCGAAGTTCCCTTTGATGTGGATAATACATAAGATGCCTAATTGCTTTATCAAATCTTTTGAGGTCAATATGAAGTCTGAAACCCCTTTGCTGCTTTTATTTTATTTCATTTTTTAAAAGAAAATACCATGGAGTATTTTCGATCTATAGTTTCTTTTCAATGTCTGTTTGTGTACTTTTAGTTAGGGGTAAACTATATATATTGCCAATGGCTGTGAGTTGTGACAAATTTGAGCTTTATGCAGATGTTCAAGTATAGATTTAGCTATTATGCTAGGTTGTCCTTACATAGTTACATTTTCGGCTATTGAAAAGCTTTTTAGGAGATTCGAAATGGTTTATGTATAAGAGAAACAAAATAGACAAATTGCAAATGTGCATGCTGACCCCAATGGAATACTGCTCATTCCCATAAGATATGCAACTGTCCCGTAATAGATATTCCTTTTTCATATGTTATATTCTTATTGAAGGCTACTCTGCATTGGACTAGTTTAGTTACGATACAGTTGTGTTCAACAGGTACCAAGTACTGGCTGGTGTTATTGAACAACGGATTTTGGAGCCTTTACTGCATCAGCACAAGCTCATTCTCAGCACAATTTGCTTTGCTGTCCGAACAGGAAACACATACTTGGGTTCATTATTGTAAGATTCTGTTTTTGCCCTCCCAAAATTTCAATGCCCAGGATCTTTCACTTGAAATCACCTCTCATTAATTTACTTTGATTTGGCAGGTGGGTCGACTACGCTCGTTTGATAGGAATTCAAAAGGCTCATGAGGAGGAGAAGGTGTTGTCTGAGTAATGATGAGTTCTGAAGTCTGAAGCTATTGTTAGTTACATAAGTAGGTACAAGATATCTATTGGTGACAAGTACTTTGAATATCTATACGAGTTTGGAATTGGGAGTTGTCATTGTCTAGCTGACATTGTTATTGTTTTGCCAATCAACTGAAATTTTTTTTGATGTTGATTTTTTTTTCCTCACCTCTAATTCTGTTTCCAAATTTGGTTCTACATGTGTCTGGATTTAGACATCATACTAAACTTTATTGCATCTCAAAAACATTTGATGCATCTGCATCCGTCAAGTTGGTAACAAATAATGAGAGGATAAATTCTGAAAGTATTTGTCTGGCCTCTACTTTTTATGTTGTTACTTGATGCTTCTTGATTTATGATTCCTGTCGCTGGTGCAAGTTCAATTTAGCTCTTGTTGCTGAGCACAAAAAATAATGTGGTTGAGTCTTGCTTTATTAACCCCATAGATTGCTTTAAAGGCAGAAAATAATGGTAGTTTTATGACTGTCTGAACATATCGAATTCATTCTACTAGCTGTATAAAAAATAACTAAGATCATTGGGGATAAAAAAGCCGGTGGCATGTAGATATATCTATACATGCAGCTGCGGACATCAAAATTTTGTATCAAATTTAGGAAATAATTTCATCATTCGTACACAGTCTTAGCTTGATATCAGTAACATCCATGTCTCCCATGTCCTCAATGTCGCAGCATTCTGTTTTTCCCATCTAGAAGATGCATAAAGTATAAACATCATTTCTTATTCTATACTTCTGTCAATAATATGAATGCTGATGGTAATAAGATGGTATGGACACTCACCTTCTTGTGTGCTCTTGCTGGAGAAAATACATGAATTGTGTTGATGGAATCTGCAGAAACATTTCCACTTTTGGAACAAGGTGGCAGATTTCGTGGCAATGCCCGGAGGTAAGTTGTAACAAATTGGTTTCCTGTTGAATTCTCTGTGGAATGAAAGAAGAAAACATGGGGTGCTTGACATGAATTTCTAGTGAGACCTCGAGTGTTGAACATGTAAAGTGGTGGCTTATCGCTCCTCCGCCATGGCCGGAATGTCTCCAGGGGTATCGTTAGAATGTTTCGCGATAATATACTTTCATATATATGCGTCGAGTATCCCCAAGTGATAGAGAAAGACCAGTTTCTTTGTCTGTCGTAGCAAATAGTCTGTTGTAGGAGACGCGAATGGTCAAGTTTTGCCGCCTTCATCAGATGGTTTATGGATTCAGGGCGATTCATTGAAGGGAATATGGGGTTTATGACATCAAGGTGGTGGAGGGAGAGGACGGGCATTTGTGGAAGAGCTGATAGAAGACCAGATATGTCATCATGTAGATCAATCTGCAATTTCCATTACAATGAAGTACACAAAGAAACATTTTTAGAACTTTGGATCGGTTGCTAAAATTATAATTCATTGAAGCTATGCTGTTAAAAGCGATGTCTAAGATTTTTCAAACAATCGCTTGCGGCACTTGGATGGTGCCTTAAATATTGTAAGTTAGATAAAATTTTATATGTTTAACTAATCAACCCGTCCTTTGACTAGTCAAAGACAGCGTTTGGACGGGTTGAACTACTAAAACGATTTGTCTCGCCTACCGCCTTTGATAGTATAGTTTTGAAGCATGATCATAAGTTACCTGGTGAAAGCCCTTCTCAAGAGTTAAGGCAACTCCTAAATCTGTCAAGCAAGAATACAACATGAAGTCACTGGCATACAAGTTCTGGTACTTCTCCACACACACATCAAACTTTTTAGCCAATTCTTTTACAAGCGGATAGCTCAAAGCATAACCAGCTCCACCAAATGCCATATTGAAAGAAGCATAAAAATTTGAAGAAACACACTCAGAATTTGTCCCAATGTAAAGAAACTGAGTGTGGTCATATTTTGCAAGAACCTTAACTATGTTATCAACAAAGAGAATGGTATCATCATCAGCCATTACATACCATCTCACATCCTTGTCTCGCTCTCTAAACGTCTCCAGAATTGCTCGGAAAATTCGAACCTGAAATGATTTCTTAATCTTTTTGTACGATTTTAATTGAGTGACGTCTTCGCTGACACGAAAAGGAGGAGAAGTCGAAGGCCATGGTAAGAATTCTTTAGTAGGAAATCTTTCTAAGAAGAGAAAACCCCTTGTAACATTTGGTCGCCACCACGCTTCAATGTATGCTTTTCTGTATTTCCAGCCACTTACCGTACCAGCAATACTGAACACAATGTGACTGATATTTGTAGGAGCAACGTCATTGGAAGAAGAATTGGAATTGATCGTATTTGATGAAGCTGGCCATATTGCTTTTAAATGCGGATAGAAATTGGAAATAGAATGATTGTAAAGAGGATCAAACAAGAATGTGTAGAACAAGAAAAGAACTAAACCAGAAATAGCTAGAGATTTACACAGAGTTTCTAAAGAAAAATTTTGAAAGATTTGCTTCATTTTGCTAATTTTGGTTCCATTCTTTGAATTCATTTTTCGGATGTGAAATGGGATGATGATCCCATGAGGCAATATATTTCATTTTTCCAAGGGACATGGTTCTTGTTTTCACAAGTTTGCTGATGCATGTGATCATGGCATTTCTTTATCCAAAACAAGGTTATGAAATGAGGCTTAAGCATTAAGTTCGTGGGTTTGGGATGATAATATAGCAACTATGTAATGTTTCAAGGCATGAAATGGTAACATTCATAAACTTTAAAGCCAGATTTCCTGGAAAAGTTCTCAAACGTTTTACATGCTAGCTACTGATAAAGGGCCAATTAAAATTATATCTGTTCTCTTTCCTTCATTTAAAAAGGGCAGTAATTTGTGAATTCTGACTTTGAAAGCAAGAATACTCTTTGAAGCATTTCATCGAACATTATCATATTTCTATCAAACACTGTTTTGCTCTTTTGCTTATTCCAGATTCCAAGTATATTTTCCATTACAATATTGCAACCCACTCACGTTCTGGTTTGCCATTACAATATTTTCAACTTGGGGATGTCTGGTATCTTCAAGCTTCTAAGCATAGCTAAATTTCTTCACATTGCGACATTGGATGTGCAAGTCAAGAATCATAAGACTCGGCAACATCTCTAATGCAGGCATCAGATCTTCTTCAGGATATGGAGATAGGCATTCGAGATTTGCCAAGTGCAAATGCATTTCTTTTGCTAATTTCTTCATACTTCTGGTGGATTTTGTATTCGATTTGCCAATTTCTCATTAATAGTATTTTGTTATGAATGAAATATGTATTTTCTTCGATATATTTTCTTTTAAATGGTAAAGACGTATAAGACCTATGAATGATTAAGTTGTAACGTAATTGCAAAAGCGTCGTAATTGACGCTGAGAAATGTTATAACAATATCATTCTTGAATTGTTACTGGTCAAGGTTTACATTCTTGGTCAGTAAGTAAATCCTGGAGACGGTAAATGTCGTATAACGAAATATTGGATTCCAGTGGTTTATCTCAGTGAGCCAAGAGTCTAAGGAGACTCGTATAGATATGTAGGTGTTCATAGCGGATGAATTTTGAAGGACTCACGAAAAATTCCTAATAGACAGTACGCTTGCTTCAATAGGAATCTTCTCGAGTTGAGTAGCATAGTGGTCCTTAGACTTGAGATACCACGGTGGATATATGAGTTATCTTTCACCCTTTGATGATAGTCACGTCTTCGACTTTTTTAGGTTAGACCTCTGTATGTTTATTGGGTATGGACTGATACTCATGATATTCGGTGAAGTATCTAGAGAGGATCCGCCAGTCCTACGTATAGGTTTCAGGTGTCCACTTCATGAGACTGTGATTTGTCAAATCCATGGCCATGGTACACTCGAAAATAAATTCTGAGTGTTATTGAGAAATCACATATTTATATATCGACAAGATTATACCTTATGAGATTGACGATTATATTTTGAAGATTATATCTATGTCTCTGGTATTTATCCGGATGCCTATGACAAAAGGATTATACGTATGCAAAGATCTCAACTTGTATAATTCAGCAAGAATATCCATGGTCGACATAATTTACAAGTGGGTGAATTATGAACACGGATTTGGATTCCCTGACGGATATACCTTAACTTAAATAGTCTCACGTTATTGAAAATACTCGTAGAGCATTAAGACAACTTATTACGAATAATATTGATTATTCAGATATTGTTTAATGGTTAAATGAAAGTTACACATATGGATTTGTTTTGGTAATTTCCTAAATTAATGTGTATATGTATAAGATATATTTTCTTTTAAATGATAAAGACGTATAAGACCTCTGAATGATTAAGTTGTAACGTAATTATAAAAGCGTCGTAATTGACACTAAGAAATGTTATAACAATATCATTCTTGAACTGTTCCTGGTCAAAGTTTACATTCTTGATCGGTAAGTAAATCCGAGAGATGGTAAATGTCGTATAATAAAATATTGGATTCCGATGGGTTATCTTAGTGAGCCACGAGTCTAAGGAGACTCGTATAGATATGTAAGTGTTCATAGCGAATTATATATTAAACGACTCAGGAAAAATTTCTAATAGGCGGTACGCTTGCTTCAATAAGGATCTTCTCGAGTTGAGTAGCATAATGGTCCTTAGACTTGAGATACCACGGTAGATATATGAGTTATTCTCCACACTTTGATGACAGTCACGTCTTCAATTTTTTAGGTTAGACCTCCGTCTATTTATTGGGTGTGGACTGATACTCATAATATTCGGTGAAGTATCCAGAGAGGATCCGCTAGTCTTGCGTACAGGTTTTATGTGTCTACTTCATGAGATTGTGATTTGTCAAATCCATAGCCATGGTACACTCAAAAATAAGTTCTGAGTGTTATTGAGAAATCACAGATTTGTATGTCGACAAGATTATATCTTATGAGATTTGACGATTGTATTTATGTCTCTGGTTTATATCCGGATTCCTATGACAAAATGATTATACGTATGTGAAGATCTCGACTTGTATAGTTCAGCGATAATATCCATGGTCGTCATAATTTATGAATGGGTGAATTATGGATACAGATTTGGATTCTGTGACGGATATACCTGAACTTAGAGAGTCTCACGTTATTGAAAATACTCGTAGAGCATTAGAGCAACTTATTACGAATAATATTGATTATTTAAATATTTTTAAATGGTTAAACGAAAGTTACACATGTGAATTTTTTGGTAATTTCCTAAATTAATGTGTATATATATTAGATATATTTTCTTTTAGATGGTAAAAACTTATAAGTCCTATGAATGATTAAGTTGTAACGTAATTGAAAAAGCTTCGTAATTGACACTGAGAAATGTTATAAAAGTATCATTGTTGAACTGTTCCTGGTCAAGGTTTACATTCTTGGTCAGTAAGTAAATCCAAGAAACAATAAATATCGTATAACATAATATTGGATTTTGGTGGTTTATCTTAGTGAGC